>JAODAL010000851.1:0-266525 GCA_025379985.1 Phyllomedusa bahiana | reverse complement strand
GGTAACGCTGAGGTTCTTGGGGTTGGATGAATAATTGGGGAGGGATCCTTCGGGATAGGATTCCCTCAGCATTTTGGTATTGGGTCGGCCCGTCGAAGGGGGGCTCCTTCAGGGTGTTATCTCGGAGGAGCAAAATGGCGGAGCTATAAAGTATGGCTTTTGGGCCCCCGAGCCAGTGGAGTACACTGGGGGTAACGGTGGTTGTTTCCTTTGGGGATTTTGGTCGCCGGGCCGATGTTAGCTCCAAGTACCTCGGCCCCATGGACGGTTGTGTCTTTGGTTGTTGGGGATAGTGTTTTGGGGAGGCTATATATATATATATATATATATATATATAATATATATATATATATAATGTTAGATACATTGGTTAAAATGGAGCTTTAGGTTTTGGGGGAAGGGTATTTGGAGGTACATATTCACTTATATAGATATATATGTATATATATATATTTACAGGGAGTTGTTATTTATGTATTTATACTGGTTGTTATATATATATGTTTTTGTTAATAAAACGGCTGCTGTGGCCAATTCATTCCAAGTCGGTAGTCAGTGACATCATTGGTGGGGCCACGGTAGCAAAGGGACTAAAGGCAGGGGAAAAAGGGAGGGGGTGGTCTGGCTGTGTGTGTGACTTGACGGGTGACTAGGGCAAAGCTACCTCAGCGATGCCTTGGGGTCATGTCCTGGTTGGATAGGGGTACACAAACTTTTACAGTAACAATAAAATGGCCAATTTAGACAGGCATATGTTATGTAATTAGGATGTGTAACTAGTCTCTTATCTAAAGACATAATTATCATGGTTACGGTTGTTAATTGCTTTGTCTGTTGGGTAGAACACTTATCCTTAATTCTTCAGAATTCTTCCTGGTCATTAGCAAAGTAGACAATACAATTGTAGAATTTGTCGCTTTCAAGTTGCAACATTACGAACAATAAGAATTTTTTCTCCCATGGTGGGAAATATCTGTTCCTATGGGCACCTTTCTAAATGCCTCATCTTCGTTAGTGTTTTGTTCATCCTCACTTTGATATCTCCTGTTGGATGTCAGTGGTTCAGTAACAATTATTGAGTTCCTGGTGACACCATCCACAGTGAGAAAAGCACAATCACTGGTTGATCACTTCACTCTCCATGCCCTGCACCTGCTCTTGATACTTGAGAAGGCCGTTGGAGAAAACAGCTGCACTGAAGTTCTAAAACGGAGCCCAACCAAGCCGTTTTTAAGTACCAATCTTGCTGTAGATGAGTTATTGAAGTGATCTAAAACATAATCTTATAAATCTTCACTAAAGTCAAGCTCCCCTTTCACTACATAAACTAAACAGGCAAAAGCTTAGATCCCACATTGCTTATCCAGGTTTTGTCATCCATCTTAGTTTAAACGTTTCTATGCTGTAAAGCAGTGGGGAAAATCTAGAACAATGTGAGATATTAGAAGTGCAAATTCTATTTATTTTGCAACACCACATTACTATTTGGAATAGACTACTATACTGTAAGGCATATGCGTTTGTACTGCATACTGCAAAAAAAATTATGCTGCTACAACTGGATGCATGTACAGTCTGAGCCTTTTGCTATTGATTTCTATTGTATTAAAAATAATATACGTATAATGCGAAAAGGGAGGTAGGTGATGCAGCATATGCTGACCTCAAAAATACTCCCACTGTATACCTGCAACAGATGCCTTGGATGTGATGTGAACAGAGCCTTAGTGATATTTCTGGGTAGAATGTTAAAAATAAGGCTCTGTTCATACTTAGGTTTTATTTCATGTAAAGATTTTTAATCAGAAAAGCGCCTGGCTCATCTCCAACTGTATCCATACACCCACTGGATGCAAAAGTGATGTCCTGTTGACATATTCTGAGCCAGTAACATGGGCACAGCTCATATTTGCCAAGCCTTAGAAAAAGATTTACAGGCCACAGAATTTTTCAAACCATGCCCCTTTTAGAGGCCGCACTTCTTTGCACAGTACCCTCTTTACAGGCATAACTGCCACTTAAAAAAACATACAAAAAAAAAAATCAGGATTTCATGTTACAATATTCTAAACGCCATACTTTTTTTTTTTTTTCATTTTTATTTTGCTGGAGCTGTGTGAGGGCTTTTTATTTTCCTGGATACATTTTTAGTTTTCAAATCTTTTCATATTTTAATTTTTTTTTTTTTACAAAATGAAGTGAGGTTTTGTGTTTTTTTTGTTTTTTTATTTTTATTTTTTTTATATTTTTAAACTTTGGGACTATTATGTGAGTAAACCTTGTAATCACTTTTATGATTACATTGCTCTGTATTATGCCGGTAACAGGCAGTCTATTAGATTCTTTCTCCAGGGAGGGCCTAATAGACCTTTGTACATGGCAGACACGGAGGCCATTACTTATCCTCTTGCAACTTTGTGGAGGTGCTGATCAGAGGCGTAAGTTGAAGCTCCTAGGCCCCAATGCAAAAAGTGAAATTGGGCTCCCCAGCTACTATGTGTTATGTATAATACCGTGTTTCCCCGATAGTAAGACACCCCCGATAGTAAGACGTAGCGGTGTCTTAGGGAGGTCGCCTAATGTAAGACGTAGCGCGGCCTGATGACGTCACTGCCTGTGCCGGGATGAGCGCGCAGGAGGCCGGAGCAGCGAGGAGCCAGGTAAGTGTTTTTCTGCCTACAGCTGGCCCTATACCTGCCTACAGCTGGCCCTATACCTGCCTACAGCTGGCCCTATACCTGCCTACAGCTGGCCCTATACCTGCCTACAGCCGGCCCTATACCTGCCTACAGCCGGCTCTATACCTGTCTACAGCTGGCCCTATACCTGCCCTATATAAGACATGCCCCGAAAGTAAGACATACTGGGACTTTTGGGGGTAAAAAAGAATGTAAGACGCTGTCTTACTATCGGGGAAACACGGTACTAGTGTCTTCCTATGTGGCAGGAGGGCTTTTGGGCCCCTTCATGCTGCGGGCCCAGTAGCGACTGCTACCTCTGTACCCCCTATAGCTACGCCCCTGGTGCTGATGGTTGACAGAGGGAACTACCTTGATAACAAGGCTGCTATTGACCACAGCATGTAGTGAGTTGACCGTCTGGGATCGGAGTAACATTATGATACGAGTACAGCTCTTGAGCCTGCACCATGTGAGCACCTTAATCATACAGCGCCGGGGAGACTACTGTTTTTCCAGGAGAGTTGGCAAATATGGCATGGCTTACTGTGACATGTACAACTATGAAAGCACAGGCAGTTGTGCTGTTTTACGCAGATGGACGGAGTAGAAGAAAAACATCTACCACGTGGTGTGCATTTTTTACAATGGGAATATGCTTAAACAGTGGTTTATGTTGAAAATATACGTCAGGTGATAATTTTGACATTCATGTCTGTTGGAGGCAAAATATGAGATGTGAACAGAACCTAACAAACACATTGCTGAGGTTCAGAGGCAGCAGCATGAGAGGTGATGTAATAGTGTGTAAGTGGTACATGACATAGCATATCAGCTGTAACAGAATAGGTTATTTTCCTATACTTGTCATTGAGTCAAAATGGAAAACCGAGCCAGACCACAAAATGCTCTATTTAATCAGGGCTAGGCCGCAGCATGACTGGGATTATCAAAGGCTAAATCAGAAGCAAACTGGATGTTCAAATTACAAAACCAGGCCGCAGCCTGCTTATATGGACAAAGAAATACATAGTGATTTAAAGTCAGTGCTCCATTACCAGCAGTCTGCCAAACTATAGGCTAATGTACTACATGATAACCTAAGTAGTCTGCCATTCCCACAAGAGTAAACCATAGTCTCACACACCAGTAGTACAGCTGGAAGGCTACTGCTAACTAAATACGGACATAAATGCCTCTAAACCTATGTCGAAGAAATAGGAGATATTATGAAGTAGTATAGTGTGAAGCTAGGTCTACACAGCATAGGACAGAAAACTCCTCAAAAACTAAAACCTAAAAACGGCTTTGAAGTTTGAAGTCAGTTTTTTGTCCAAAGCAGCTGAGTTTCTGGTGAGTTTTTTGGGCACGTTTTCAGACTGCTTTTGGACTGTTTTGGGCAATTTTTAATATATGCAAAATCCATATACCTTGTTAAAGACTTGGGCAGTTTTTCAGCAGTAACGTCCAAAAAAATGGCAAAAAAACTTATATAGACTCCAATAGTAAGTCATTGCTTCACATCCTCTCTAGGCGCAGCAGGTTTGTGTTACAGGTGACTGAGGTACCAATCTTTGCACAAATCAGCTTTATGAGGTGTGGAATTAAATCCCTAGAGTATATTCACACAGAGTATTTGCGGGGTATACTTTGACATGTAATTGTGCTGCAAAATGCCAAAAGTACACCCTGCAAATATGTTAAAATCACAACACTCATTGAGCGCTATAAGACTTGTGAAGATACCATTACGCCTCTAGGTACTCTGGCGCATACTTTTGTGTGTCACAAATACAATAGTTTGCGCTGCCGAAATTACGTGCTTGCAAGCGTGTACTTTCAACAGTGTAAACAATGCACAATAATCCTAGGCAGATTTCTGCCTCCTATATTTAACTCTTTTACGGCATTTATACGCCTGAAAGAACTGACTTATAAATTCTTTTAAGAGGCCCTTTAAAGGGAATCTGTCGCTATTTTTTTTTTAACTTATTAAATCAAGAGCCTGATCCATATTCTTTTCCTCTCAGTCGTTTTTATTTCCTGATTGTAGATTTCTCTATTCGGCCATCTATATATGATGGTGGGGAAGACATTCTTGCTTGCACTGATTTAACAGCATTCAGAGAGATACTTTACAGCAGCTTCATGCACATAGGATTCTTAAGACAGTTTCTGTCCCATAGACTTGTAAAGTAGAGTTTTCACTGTGCAGGGAAGGGGAGAGGGGGAGCTGTGACATATCCTCTTGTGACTGGTGGATTCTGTGTTATCTGTACACAATGGTGTCTCCTTTCAGTGTGACCCTGCTTTTACGGATAATGAGCAAACTGCTGAAAAGCTCTCTAAACAGAGCAGGAAGTGTCAGATGATTATTAGGCTTAGTGGCCAAAGTGAAAACTGCAGGACATAAGAATTATATAAAAAATACAGAAAGTGATATGGAAAATTAAAAAAAACAACAAAAAATTCTAAAAATGTGTTTAACATAAAAATGTGAGTTAAAAAATAAGTACCGTCATTTTTTGACGACACATTCCCTTTTAAAACAAGTGTAAAATATACGTTGTGTGATTGATGTCACGTACTTTACATTGTGCTCTATGAGAAGTGTAGTGTTTGGGGACGATTTTGGCACAAATTTAGAAAAAATTACGCCTTAAATATGCACAAAAATACGTCCCAAAAGATGCCGGGTTAACACCCCCTTAGGCTGCGCACATACTTTGCATTTTTGTTGAATTTTTTAACTGCATCGAGAACACAAGCAATAAATAATGCAAGTGTTGTTTTTTTTTTTAATTAACCGCAATTTCAAATGTATTCCACATAAGATGCGGTGACAAAACTACCAGCATTAAAAAATCATGCATTTTTTTTTTATTGGTTGTAATTTTAATGCAGGTATAAAACACAACAAAAACACAAATGAAATACAATAAAAACTAAAACTAGTTAACAAAACCTTTAAGGAACACTTCAGAAACAATGTATATACTCTGTTATGTATAAGGTTGCTTTCACACGGCGCAGTTTTGGTGCAGGTTTAACTGTGCTCCAATTATACTGCCTTTATTACCAGCAAGCTTCTTTCACTTATCTAAACTGTTTGGAAAGTGAGTAATCAATCAGTGTGTTTGTATCCACCAGACTTCAAATACAGTCAGTGATTACTTACTTGAAACACCTTCCTGAACAATTTAGACAACTGAAAGAAGCTGCTGGTAATAAAGGCAGTTTAATTGGAGCACAGTTAAAACTGCACCAAAACTGCACTGTGTGAAAGCACCCTAACCCAGGGCCTAAAGAGCAGGTGCATGACACAGAGCTTCAAACCTATAGGTCCAATAGTTATAACACAGTTCATTAGCATTCCTTTTAAAGGAGTATGTTTGCATTATATGCATTTGACAACCAGCAGAACTATAAGGTCATTTTTACCATCTCCAATACATTGGGTTCCTACAATGTTTTTCCAATAAAGCAGAAATTTTCAGCGCTGAGTACAATCTGGGGCAAATGAGGGACATATCACTTATGTGCAGCAGATACTGTATGTAAAACTCAAAATCTATCCTGGTGTAGATGTGCAGTAGTGCAAACTCCTCATTAGCTGTCCATTATCAGCAGAAAACCACAGCGTATTCGCCGAGCAGGGAGAGGAGACATAATTCATAGTTCTCTTTGAGAACTGTGGATTACCGTAATGACTTGGACGTATTACAGCCTTAATTTGCACACTCCGGCGCATAATAACAGACTGAAATACGTCCAGTTTTAAGCCGTGTGAACATGGCCTTAGGGTGCTTTCACGCGGTGAGGTTTTGGTGCGGTTTTTTGGATGTGCTTTTTGTGCAAGAAGGCACAACAATTAATGATATACATTGTTGCACAAAAAACGCATCCAAAAAAAACACATCAAAAACGCACCGTGTGAAAGCACCCTTAATGCTTCTCTGGGCTTTAATACAAGCTATAACTAAAATAAGTAATGTATATCTAGCTACACACATTCCATTTTTTGTACGAACACATTAATTTTTTGCTTCAACCAAATTTCACCGGTGTTCTTAATTTAAGGTTATTCGATAAACACTTCCGTTCTGAAAAAAACATGCATTTTACTTTATGCTTTTTTTTATGTGTCTTTTATACACAGTTGAGAAATGCTACAAAAATGCACCATGTGAACCCAGCCTTTGTCTTAGCATAAGCTCTATAATGTTGTTCAAAGGCTGACATACTCTTTGAAGAGGTGGTCTGGTGAACTCCAAAAAGAAAAAAGAAAGGTCTTGCCTGAGTGTTTATTCATTTCCATATGTTGTTTTCTGTGCTAAATTGTCCTTTCCTGTGCTGTATCTTGCAGTCTGTTTCTGTTTGAATGCCATTTCCCCATGTCCTGTTAAACTACAAGACCCAGGATCCTCTATTTTCCACCCTGTTAGGCTATGTTCACACGGCTTAAAATGGGCCGTATTTCGGTCCGTAATTACGCGCCGAAGTGCGCCAATTACGGGCCGAAAACGGCCCATTCATTACGGTTATTCACAGTTCTCATAGAGAACTATGGATTACGTCTCCTCTCCCCGCCCGGCGAATACGCCGGGAGGGGAGATAATTGACACGTCACTTTCTAGCGGCGTATCCGCGCCGCTAGCAGTGTTTGTCTAGGGGCCGGCGAAGTGCCGGCCCCCCGCTCACTCCCCCGCTCCGCACGACGTAATTGCGGGGCAGAATTACACCCCGCAGTTAAGCCGTGTGAACATGGCCTTAGCCTCATTGTCGGTGCTCACCCTCAGTCATGTTAAAAGCAGAACCAAAGGATTGTGGCTTCAAACACTGCCCTGAAAAAAGTCAAACCCATTGGATTACCTGATCTCGTGGGCTTGACACAGAGCTGTTTCCTGCATATCCAGACACACAACGCTACTACACTTCCTGTGATCAAACAGCTAATGAAGAACTCCAGGAATCAGAGAGAAAGTTTAATGAAAATAACAAAAGTGCCCAATTATTGGAGACAAATTATTTTTAAAATATTTTTCATTGGACAACCCCTAATGGGTGTTCCGACAGTAAAAATTTTTTGTTAATTTATTGGGGCATGATTAAAAATAGAAGAAAAGAAGAAAACATACCATTTACAGGCTCTCATTCCATCTCTGAGGCCATCCCAGTGATCCTGGCAGATGACTAACCTATTTATTCTTCATGCTTCCGCCGGGGAGATTTTGAGCAGCAACAGTTGGAGACCTCTAAGTAAATCTAGGTTTTACATTTTTTTAACTAACTTTTCAACCCCATTTCAGGACAATTTTTATTTGCTGGACAACCTCTTTAAGCACTTAAGGTACCACTGTCAGGACCATAAGCACTATATTAAATCAAGATCCTGTGTTATGAAGCCCATACTTCATGAAAAAGGCTCACATACTATAATCAGGGCCGTCTTAACAGCACTATGGGCCCCTGGGCAGAGAGGTGTACTGTGGCCCCCACTCCCCTCCCTCCCCTCTCACCCCCTCCCTCTCCTCTCACCCCCTTTCCCCTCCACCCCCCAAAAAAAAAAACAACTACTTAAAGAAACAAATATAAACATTACCAGCTCAGGTGACCATTACATGACAGAGATATATAATCGAATATAGTAGCAAAATAACCCCTGACACCAGGGACTCACTGGAGACGTCCTGTCTGATCAGTCGTTCTCTGAATCGTTCTTTTTCCCTTTTCCTTTCCGCCATAACCACTTCTACCGGCTGCCACTCGTCCCTGCAGAATGTAACTTCACCACCTATTCCTACCCCTGTTATGAGCGCCCCACATCTAGTAAGTAGGTATTAATGCTGCCCACCATTAAGTAGGTAGGTTTACAGGCCCACTGTAGATAGATATGCTGCCCCCTGTAGGTAGGTTTATAACCCCTCTGTAGATTGTAGGCCCCCTGTAATATCTCCGCCATAGATTGTAGGCCTCTCCTGTATTATCCCCATATAGATAGGGCCAGTATATAGCTAGGCAGGGCCGGTATATAGCTAGGCAGGGCCAGTAATTAGGGCAGGCAGGGCCAGTATATAGCTAGGCAGGACCGGTATATAGGCAGGCAGGGCAGTATATAGCCAGGCAGGACAGTATATTGGTAGGCAGGGCAGTATATAGCCATGCAGGGCAGTATATGGGCAGGCAGTGGCAGTATATGGGCAGTCAGGGGCAATATATAGCCAGACAGGGGCAGTATATAGCCAGGCAGGGACAGTATATGGGCAGGCAGGGACAGTATATTGCCAGGCAGGGGCAGTATATGGCCAGGCAGGGGCAGTATATGGCCAGGCAGGACCAGTAGTTTTAAAAAAAAAAAAAAAATGTTACTCACCTGATTTCCCTCCTCTTCTCCTCGTCCGGAGCCGGTGGCTGCTCACAGCAAAGTGTGGGGCCGTGGAGCAGGCGCGTGATGACGTCATCACATCACGCGCCTGCCCCGCGGCCTCCTGGGAGCTGAACAGTCGGTGACCCAGCCATGCAGCCGTGTGATTAGGGGGACCTGCGCCACAGACCGCAGACCCCAGCCTCCCCCGGCGACGCCCGAGCCGGCACTGCGGCACGAATCCAGGCTGCCCCCGGGCAGAGCCTGGCTGTCGCTCCACTGGGCAGGGTAGGCGGCTGCCCGGGAGGGCCCTCTGAGATCGTGGGGCCCCCGGGCAATGGCCTACCTAGCCCAATGGAAGAGACGGCCCTGACTATAATAAGTCTAATGTTCTTTGTTTTGTTTTTTTAAATTACTGCCTTTACAAAAATTAATCTAGACATTTAGGGGGACATGTAAGAATGGTGCTACATCAAATATCTGGCGTCTTTCAGCCCGATATCAGGCACAGCCCTGTTCGTTTCGCTCAAATCCATCCCGTACGCCATTATCGGGTGCCTTACAGAGCGCCTGCGGCACATTGTAATGCAACTGATATCGGGGAGTGTGCGGGAGGCGGGGTGCACTATAAGGCAATGTTCACACGGCTTATTGCCGACGTAATTGCGGGGACGGATTTCGCCCGTAATTACGCCGGCTGCTGTGCAGCGGGGAGGGGCGGGGGGGCCGGCAGCTCAACGGGCCCATAGACAGTCATTATTCACGGCGCATACACGTCATAAATAATTGACATCACTTTCTCCCTACTCGGCGGATTCGAGACGTAATCCATAGTTCTCTATGAGAACTGTGTATTACCGTTATGCCTGGGACCGATTTCAGCCGGATTGGAGTGAAAATACAGCGCTCAATACGGCTGAAATCAGTCCCAAAATAAGCCGTGTGAACGAGCCCAAACTGTAGCGAAGCTACATATTTATATCTTCAGTACGGCAATTCTATTCGCATTCCTGCTGGAAAAGGTAAACCACTTTCAAAGGGGTTTACCTGAGCCAGAAATGTCGTACAAGCGCTAGAATGCACCTGATTTATGACACGGTGTAGAGCAGGTTCATAAAACGGGCGCATTCTAGACTAGTATTATGTGCATGAAATTTGGCATTAACACATCAAATTTCATACATGCCGCCCATAGAATGGACACAGGATTAGGGTTACAGGATAGTAGAAATATATATATATATATATATAGTATAAAGACTACTGTCACAAAAACACTCTGGAGTCTGCTCACTGACTGGCAGGGAAGTTGGGGAATCAGAAGGCGCCAATATCTATAATATCACCACCCTTGGAACTAAGGCGCTCCATCATATGTTATCACCTTATTAGTAGCTCCAGTACTGATTATGTGATAGACTCATTCCAGTCTTGTATAATCATCCAGTCTTTTCTTGTGACATGAGTTGGCTATTAGCGTAACTAATACTTCTCAGACACGAGCTTGTCTCAATAGCTTTTCACAGCTGTAGGTTGCATGTTAGCACTGTACTGAGAAAGAAGGCTGAGAGCTTAGCTGGGATGGCTGCCTGGACGTTTGGCAATGTGGCAGCAGTCGCTGGGTTGGTTTGACTGACTGCTAAATGCTCCCTGTAGAGACAGGACCATTACAGAAGAAACCAGCATCGGCTGACTACAAATCACATACTTTGTTGTCTTCATTGAAGCTGTAACAAGCACCTTGTCTTCTATACATGTACTGAAGAATTACAGCCCACAAATGCTTAAAAGGAGAACAAATATGGAGACAAAATCAGGTAGATGTAATCACTGCAGCTATTAAACAAACAGAAGTGTTAAATAGCTGAATACAATGGGCAAGAAGACGCTCCTTCCTAAAATCGAAGAACAACTGTATATATCACTTGTGCTGGTTAGATGGTGTTATCACAAACAACTACATTTTCTCAGGCTTATCGTTTACTAACACTAGCCTTACCTAATTAATTATATATAGCACTATCGTAAAAAGGACTGCTTTGCCTAAACGGGTTGGTCAGTAGGGCAGGACAGAGTCATAGCTTTCATTCATCATAGATTTAAAGGGAATCTGTCGGCAATTTTTATTTTTACTTATTAAATCAAGCCCCTGATCCATATTCTTTTCCTCTCAGTCGTTTTTATTTCCTAATTGTAGATTTCTCTATTCGGCCGTCTATATATGATTGTGGGGAAGACATTCTTGCTTGCACTGCTTTAACAGCAGTCAAAGATACTTTACAGCAGCTTCATGCCCATAGGATTCTTAAGACAGATTCTGTCCCATAGACTTGTATAGGAGAGTTTTCACTGTGCAGGGAGGGGAGAGGGGGAACTGTGACATCTCCTCTTGTTACTGGTGGATTCTGTGTTATCTATACACAATGGTGTCTCCTTTCAGCTTGCCCTGCTTTTACTGATAATGAGCACACTGCTGAAAAGCTCTCTAAACAGAACAGGAAGTGTCAGACGATTATTAGGCCTAGTGGCCAAAGTAAAAACTACAGGACTTAAGAATTATTAAAAAATACTGAAAGTGATATGGAAAATTAAAAAAAAAAAATACCAAAAATTCCTAAAAAATGTGTTTAACATAAAAAGGTGAGTTAAACAAGAAGTCATTTTTGATGACACATTCCCTTTAATATCTGAGATATGTATTTATTTAATTAATTACTTAACTAAGGCAAAGCAGCTTTCTGGTGCCCCCAATATACAGCAGCCAGGGCATGTGACTCACCAACTCCCCTCTAACTATGCTTCTAGGGCAGAAACTGTAACTGCTTGTGCCCCTGAGTACGCAGAAGCTAGGGTATATGATCCACCAACTTCCTTCTGACTATACTTCTGGGGCAGAACCTGTGGTTGCTGGTACCTCCAGTACACAGCAGTAAGGATATATGACCCACCAACTTCCCTCAAACTATGCTTCTGGGGAAGAACCTGTAATTGCTTGTGCTACCCAGTACACAGAAGTCAGAGCATATGACCCACCAACGTCCCTCTGGGGCAGAACCTGTAAGTTAGGTCAACTACATGACATAAAATACATTTCAATCCACTAATCAAGCCTGAAGTGCTAGCAGTCTATATTCTTTATATGGCTAAAAGTTTGTGGACACCTGCTCATTACACCTGTATATGCTTATTTGATATCCTATTCCAAAACCATTGGTGTTAGTATGGATTTGGCCTCTCTGTGTTGCTAAAACAGTCTTCACTGTTCAAGGAAGACTTTTTATAAGAGTTGGTCTGTGGGAATATGTACCAACATTTTCAGCCAAAAGAGTATTTGTACAGTAAAGTATATAAAGCATTTGTAAAGCCAGGCACTGATGCTACGGAGAATGACTGTTTCCTTAAAGTAGTTTTTAATATTGCTGAGGCCAAGGATTTGTGGAGATCAGTAGAGTTCCTAGACACCAAACTGGCCAACCATGTCTTATTGCACAGGGGCACAGTCATGAAGGTGATCTTCCCCGAACTAATACCACACATTTTGAAACATATGATTGTCTAAAATGGCTTTATATGCTGCATCATTTCAATGCAGTCCCCTTCACTAGAAAACATTGAGCATATTTACTAATACTGTCTACTACTAGACGGTGTTAACTGAGACTAAACACTCTAAATATAAGCCAGATTTCTCACAGTTTCTTATGCTGTATGATAAATCTAGGGCATCTTTCGACACTTTTGTCTAACTTTACACCATCTTTTAGTTTGCTTAGTTTGGTCTAATAATTGCACCAACATTTTGATGCATCATGCTGGACGTTAAAGGGGTTTTATCGTTTCATCATTTGGCAACTGTTTATACTGGTTGCTAAGGAGAGCTTATGAAATGGAGGGGCGGGTTTCTCCTTCCAGCAGTGAGTACCTTCACTCTCTGCAGACACGCCCCAACGTGTGCACGTGAGAATTCATTCTGTGTGAGCCAGGGAAAGGGAGAGATTCTCAGCTGTCGGAGACTAAGGAATCATTGGAAGTGAAAAGCTAAGTGTACCTCCATAGTGTATATCTACATTTCTCGCTCTCTCTCTACATACTTTGTTATTAGAATGGGCATTTGACATTCAGAACTCTGGGAGAGGGGTGATTTTTTTTTTCTCTCTCTCACACACAGTGATATATCTGCAGATTATTATACCTCTGACCTCTACAGATCTGCAGAACAAAACTATATGCGTTATCTGTTTGTGTTTACTTGGGACTGCACAAGATCTCTCTCTGCTGCAGGACCTCTGATACCTGTCAGTGAACAGAGCAAACCCCGCACACATCATACGTCGCACCTACCACTGATTCCTGTCAGTGAACAGAGCAAACCCCGCACGCATCGCAACTACCACTGATTCCTGTCAGTGAACAGAGCAAACCCCGCACGCATACATCGCAACTACCACTGATTCCTGTCAGTGAACAGAGCAAACCCCGCACGCATCATACGTCGCACCTACCACTGATTCCTGTCAGTGAACAGAGTCTCTCTCTCTATCGAGGGCACAATGTAAATTAGTACAGCCAGCAGCCAATCACATGAGAGGAGGTGGAATCCGACCAGCACTGGGGAACTGTGTTTACAAAAAATGCAGATAGGGGACACTGTGAAAACAAGACAGTTTTGCTAATGACATCCAATTACAAAGTTGCTTGTTTTCACTGTCCCCTTATTCTGAAGACCATTAAGGCCATGTTCACACGGCTTAACTGCGGGAAGTAATTACGCCGTGTGGCCGTGGGCGGGAGCGGGGGAGTGAGCGGGGGGCCGGCACCTCGCCGGCCCATTGACTTGCATTACCAGCGGCGCGTATACGCCGCTGGTAATTCACATGTCACTTATCTCCCCGCCCGGCGGATTTGCCGAGCAGGGAGATGAGACTTAATCCATAGTTCTCTATGAGAACTGTGGATTACCGTAATGAATGGGCCCTTTTCAGCCCGTAATTTGCGCACTTCAGCGCGTAATTACGGACTGAAATATGTCCCATTTTAAGCCGTGTGAACATGGCCTTAATGTAATGAGGAAACCCCTTTAAGTCATCCTCCATTTCTGTGAAGTCATACCTTCTCTGTCAGGTGCGACACAGGAGTGTCTAACAACAAAACAAATGAGGTATATAGCATGTATTCAAACACTTGGCGCAATTGTCATAGTAAATATCCCTCCATCAGTCTGGGCCCTAAAAATCAGCCTAATATCATTATCCCTCTTTCACCTGTGAATGTGAAAATCTACACCTTTCTCATTTTTCCTCACAGAAGTTTTTCACTGCTCATGCATGGAACCTGATAAAATCCCATCAACAATGTACTGTGTATTACTACGTATTTACAAAGCAGAATCCTCACCGCAAATATAGCCTTTTATATAGTTTGCAGTTTATTAACAGTGCCGCAGCCTCAGTTGGACCTGATGATCATATTTTTGCTGTTAAATGTCTTAAAAAAACGGGGTCGAAGAAAAATGCCCCAAATATATTGAGGCTTAATACATTTGCCGCACTTTTAGTGAAAAGTCTACACCACCTGGAGTAGAGTTCTGTTATAATTTACACCACTAAATGTGCGAGATTGAGCAGGACCACATCCCTTTCTGTTAAAGGGGTTGTCTCACTACATTGATTCATCTTACCTCAGTCCTGTTTTCTTGGTTTCAGTTTGAATTCAGGGGCGTGTTTACTGGCTTCCACTAGGCTGCAGTAGAAGCCAGGTCTGTAGCTATAGCAACCAGTGCTGGCAGCCTATCAGGAGAGACGTAACAGGTCTGTAGCTATAGTGACCTGAAGAGCTGATGCAGCCCATACAAGAGGGGGTATCTAGGAATAGGAAGGACACTGTTAATGGACATATATTGCAAAGTGACTTGTTTATGCAAGATCTTTAACATAAAAAGCAATCCTTGTAGTGAGACAACCCCTTTAACCTCTGACCACACTTGAAAAAAAAAAAAAAAAAGGTGTGTAGGTCAATGTAAAACAGCTTAAAAATCAACATTTTGAGAAAATGAGGTTTGCACATGAATTTGCACCTTTTTATGCCAAAATACAGGCATAAATCACTTCATAAAGTTCTCTGGCAGAACATGATCAGCTTTGCTTGTGACTAATGTCCATAGTAAAACTCTAAGGTCATACACAATTTGTGTTAATTTAAGTGTGACTCACAGACAATCCAAATGTATCCCTGAGTCCAAACCTTATTTGTCTGCATTTTAGGCCTTTAGGTGTCTGAGAAGCAGGCTGATAATTCCCAAGGGAGCATAATGGTATATTCACATGTGGCAGATTTGATGCAAATATTTCTACAACCGTCCCACATTGATGTGGCTTGCAGAAAGCCATGCACTTGCCACCAAAGGACAGTTCATATAAATAAATGGAACTAATCTGCAGTCTTAGACAGGTCTGCAAAAAATCTTCCATATGAATAAAATATTTATGGCAATTATATTGGCTCACATCTAGTTTTATCAGAATAATTAAGAAACAAGATTACTAAATTTTTAAAGCTAATTTTTTAGGGAAATTATTGTATGTTATTGGTTATGTTGTAATATATACATATGTCTATAATTAAAGGGGTTTTGCCACGTAGTGAGTTCCTTACCTCCTTATCAGCTCAGGGGAGAATATAAACAAATCATGCTGAGTCATGAACGCTGCAGTGGTGAAAGGAAGGGGGTGAGCAGAGAGTGAGGAAGAAGGGAGCATCTCAAATATTTACTCAAATAATAACATTACAACAGTAGATTCTCTATACAGCAGACAGACTTATACACTACACTTTCTCCACAGCCCCTTGAAAGCTCAGTCATGTTCCCTGTCATCAGATAAGAAGTGCAAACGTGGCCAGATCAGCTTCTTTCAGCTCCTCTGGTCTTTTCTAATGTAAATTTCCAGGTAACTAAGGGCTTGTAAGGAAGGCTGTAGCTCTCAGAGACCTCACTTTTTGTAATCACATATATTTAGAAAAGTGATTAAATATCCATTTTGGAGGTTCCCACGTCAACATTACATCATGGCAAAACCCCTTTAAATTTATACACTAACCAGAAACCTAAAAGGAGAAGTAAAGGGAGTATTTACTATATTAGTTGCTCTTATTTTAATATATGATGTATGATCTGCATCAATGTATCAGCTAGTTTACAAATAAAAAAATGTTTCAGTAGGTAACATTCTGGAAGGGAACCTGCCAGATAGTTTATCTTGCCCTATCTGAGAGCAGGATGTGATAGCGGGAGACGGGCTGAGGTCTATGATAATATGTTTATATGATTTGGAAAAGGATTTCAGAGTAAAAAGCAAAAAAAAAAAATACCAATAGGACCATTGAGAGAGTGGAAGTCCTACTTACACTGCCTACATACAGTGATTGACAGCTTTCCGTGTAACAGTGTACGTATAGAGCAAACTATCAATCACTGTACGTGGATGGGGTAAGCAGGACTTTCACTTTATGTTTCTTTTTTTTTTTCTGCTTTTTAATTCTGTTTCAAATTACATACACCTATATATCTATTCCAAATGTCAGTGGCACACTAAAAACGCATTACTGCTAAGGAAATATGAAAACCTGGGATTCTTAGTTCACAGTTTTGATCAAAAATGTTTAAGCTCACCTCCCAATTGCGTCAAGGGGATCCCAGCACAGGTGAGTCCTAACACTGAAACGTTACCTCTCTTTGAGCCTGTTCAGACTACAACATCTCTGGGAGTGAAAAAGACTAGCTACTGAATAATCCTGCACTGGTTTAAAAGAGGTAGGCGGAGTGCAATAAGCCAATGAGGCAGCCACTCCTCATACAAACTACAAAAACTTTGTTTGGCTCTGCACATCCAAAAGCAGTTTTTGAAAAAAATATAAGCATAGGTGCACATCCAAAATGCTTTGTGATCAAAAACTGTAAACTAAGAGTCTCAGGTTTTTCATATTTTCCTTAGCAGTAATGCATTTCCAATATTTCTATATACCTTGATGTTTCACTTAGTTTTTAGTGTGCCACTGATATTTGTATTAGATGTATGCTATTGCCTTTCAGTGTGCACCTATGCTTACGTTTTTCAAAGTATATTTTAGATGTGCACAGCCTAATTATGTTTTGTAGTCTATTTGAGAAATGGCAATCTCATTGGCTTGCTGCACTCAGCCGCCTCTTTTAAACCAGTGCAGAATAGTTCAATTGCAAGTTTCTGTCCCTCCCTGAGATGTTGTAGTCTGAACGGACTCCTAGTGAGGTAACATGTTAGTGGTTAGGGACTCACCTGTTCTGGGATCTCCTTGACGCTATTGGGAGGTGAGCTTAATACAATCTTTGATCAAAAACTGTAAACTAAGAGTCCCAGGTTTTTCATATTTTCCTTAGCAGCAATGCATTTCCAATATTCCTATATACCTTGATGTTTCACTTAGTTTTTAGTGTGCCACTGATTTTTGTATTAGATGTATGAGGAGTGGCTGCCTCATTGGCTTATTGCACTCCGCCTACCTCTTTTAAACCAGTGCAGGCTTATTCAGTAGCTAGTCCTTTTCACTCCCAGAGATGTTGTAGTCTGAACAGGCTCCAAGAGAGGTAACGTTTTAGTGTTAGGACTCACCTGTGCTGGGGTCCCCTTGAGGCAATTGGGAGGTGAGCTTAAACATTTTTTAATCAAAACTGTGAACTAAGAATCCCAGGTTTTCATATTTCCTTAGCAGTAATGCATTTTCATAAATTCCTATATGCCTTTGATGTTTTACTTAAGTTTTTAGTGTGCCACTGACATTTGGAATAGATGTATGTTATTGCCTTGCCAGTGTGCACCTATGCTTAAATTTTTTTCAAAAAATGCTTTTGGATGTGCAGAGCCAAACAAAGTTTTTATAAACCTATATATCACAGAGCTCAGCTTCCATCTCTCTATGGGTGTATCCACACAGCAATTTAAAATACTGGCTGGATTCTTAATGAATCCGGCCGGTATTTTGACATTGTGTACGTACTTTTGGGGGACGGTTCTCGGATTTGCCCGTCCCCCTCAACCACTGACATGTTCATGTTCTGCATGAAAACCGGGCGGAAGAATGAACATGTTCTAAGTTTTTTGGACCGCCGGCAGATTTTTATTAAAGTCTATGGGTATGGTTGACAGTCTGTTTACAGACGGCTATCAAATCCGAAGCCCTATCACATCCTGCTCTCAGATAGGGCTGCATAAACCAACCAATAGGTTAATTCTAACCATTTCTGTATCCCTTCAAAGCTAATGGTTGGGTTTACACATTGTATATTTGTTTAGAAATTTTGCTTGTGCAACAAAATACAATGTAAGTTAATGGGGCTTTAACAAACTTTATTTACATATAGTTTAAAAATCTGCTCCTATTTCTAGACATACTGAGTCCACATGTCACTGTGTCTCTTTCTATGCAGTCTTATTTTATAAGAGCTGTAGACATACCACAGGCTGCATTCAATCTAATCTGAGCACTGATCTCTCACAGCTGGAGATGTATTACAGCTTTCTAAGAATGACACAGATCTGTGTCTATGCAGGAGAGTTAGGCACAGGGACAAAACTGTCATGTTTTCTCATTTTATAATCTGCTGCAGTCTGTATCTGCTAGGTGTGGAGACAGAAAATGCTACGGCCCCTAACTCTGAGTCAGAGACACAGCTCCATGAATAGACCCAGGGGCTGTACAGAATGTAAATGAGCTCTCAGCTAGTGACTTGCAAAGAGGAGGGATCAGGAGGGATTCGACCCACACTGGATATCAGTGTAAATAAAAACACAAGATAAGGGACACTGTGAGAACAAGGCAGCTTTGCTAATGACATCCAATTGCAAAGTTGCTTGTTTTCACTGTCCCCTTATTCTGAAGACCATTTAATGAAACGATAACACCCCTTTAACTTTAGTAAGGTTTGAAAAAAACATGATAGGATGTTCACCCATGTTTGACAGACTTGGTTTGTTGTAATCCAAAAAATAAAGATAAAAGCTACAATGAAGATTCTTTAGAAGAGCAAGCATTAAACTAGATTTTCAATGTTGTGGGGGAACCTCCTTTTTTTCAAGTAAAACAAAGAACTCTCTTATAAACATCATGTAACAATAATAAGGATATAATATAATTCTATTTAAGTAATAAAAAAGCAGATAATTTATTTTAGGATTGTTGGATATTATTTTTGCAAATCTTTTACCTGCTAAGTATAACATAATATATTTTATAAATTTCTTAGTATACAATTCTAATTAGGAATGCTTGATTGTTAGTATGTTTGTTTTATGCACGCATTCATTGTCAAAACGTCATACATCAATGCTTGAAAGTTTGTGAACCCTCTGGGAATTTAATGGTTTCATAGAACACTATAAACAACATTTATATTGAAAAGTAAAGATATTTCACTACCTTCATGTGCTTCTTTTCTTCGTTTATGCCTCCTTATTCATCGATCATAAGATCAATGAAACTTCCTGCTAGTTGGAGTGTCAGTAGTTCTCCTGCAGCTATTTCCTACAAGTCCCAGAATCCACTGCAGTTACAATCTAGGACTTCTCTGCACCCATCCCCTAATCCTCCAAGCACTGTTCATTATCATTTTCAGACATGTACACCTCATGCCCCTGCATCTCTGCTCCAGTTCACTCCCTGGTTGCCTGCAGCAGGCTGTGTGTAGTACAATAATCAATCAATTTGTAACATGGTAAAAAGACATTCTTTCCTCCTTTTATAATATATGTAATACGTGTCCAAATATATATGATTTGGTTTATATATTTCTATGTTTGTGCTTTACATCACCCACACTAGGTACACAGCTATTCCATCATTGTAACTGATTGCTGTGGGAAATGTGGCATCACCCAGCTTTCCTGTACACTGGATAGTCTATCTAGCATCCAAGAAAGGTGGGTGACATCACATCCCCCACATCAATCAGTTTTTGATCCTGGGAAAGCTGTGTGCCTGCTTTACGGGATGTGTCATCATTCCTGCACAGAGTGAAGTCACGGCAGCATCTTGTAATGCTTTACCCTGGCACCACTACTATATAAAGAGCAGTAGGCAGACTTTTTTCTGACTGCTGCTGCTGGATAAGCTCAGAGGTCTTTATGCACATTCAGCCACTCAAACAATGCAAGTCTTCTGAACATTTCCTCCTATCAGAAGAGGTTAAGACGGTGCTCACTAATGAAGGCAGCTTGACTCTAGCAGTGATGAGTCACTATGGACACATAGTTTTGACTGTATGTGAACACCCTCCCCCTGCAGCTCTGTACTGAATGACTACATTCCTGTCCACACCTTTGTTTACATAGTGACTAATGAGTCACTATATGCAGCCAGCTCTTCTCTGCTCAGGTCAAACCTGAGCTGAGCTTGGCTTCAAAGCACACCCACTGAGTGATGACAAAATGTCCATTCAGGCCATGTGATCAATGAATGTCAGGAAATAGGAAGAATGCCGAGTAAAGGGCTCTCTGCCTGGTTATGCAAAGCAGAACAAGTAAATAATTTTAAATGAGTATCAATTACATAGGTCAATACAATTAAGCTGTGAGCTCTATAACA
This sequence comes from Phyllomedusa bahiana, assembly GCA_025379985.1. NCBI lineage: Eukaryota > Metazoa > Chordata > Amphibia > Anura > Hylidae > Phyllomedusa > Phyllomedusa bahiana. The sequence goes on along the minus strand of JAODAL010000851.1, from coordinate 245,873 downwards.
AATAAAAAGTCCCTAAAACCCCTTTAAGTACTTTCTATATTTCTGCATAAAGTTGATACAATATGACATTTGTGAGTTGCAAAAGTATGTGAACCTCTAGGATTAGCAGATAATTTGAAGGTGGAATTAAAAACAGGTGTTTTCAATAAGTGTGATATCAATCAGGTGTGAGCAGGTGACCAATTTTATTTAAAGAACAAGGGAACAAGGACCTATCAAGGTCTTATCTTCAGAACATGTTTGTGAAAGTATATCATGCCATGAACAAAAAAGATTTTAGGACCTCAGAAGAAGAGTTGTTGGTGATCATCAGGCTGGAAAAGGTTACAAAACCACCTGTAAAGCATTTAGACTCCACAAACATATGGTCAGACAGACTGTGTACAAATTGAAGAAAGTTATGACCATTATTGCCCTCTCTAAGAGTGGTCAACTAACAAAAATCACCCCAAGAGCAAGGTGTATATACATTGCAGCTACCGTGTGGCCAATAGTTCCACCTCCGATGCATTCATCAAACACAACCACGGCATCCAAGTGGTTGAAAAATGCTGCTAGGCATCTAGGGAAGGTTTCCATGATTGCCATTTAAGTACTTCTATTACAATCTGCTGAAGGGGTATAAAAGGGAGCCATTATTGTAGACTGCTCTGCAATATATTACTGTCAGTATGCATTTACCTGCTCAGCTTCCAGCATCTAGGGAGCAATGCTCTGCATCTCCTGGTTTGGGTCCAGACCCAGAGAGACAGGCTGCTGGAGATCCTTTGATTGACAGGTCTCCAGCTACTCTGGGTAGAGGACCTGCCCCACAAGCCAATAGCAGGGCCCGGAGGCTGCTCCAATCAGCTATGGGGGCGGTGTCTGGGCATTTCATTTAAACCCGCCGAGATCTCCAGGCTTTGCCTGTGATATTTCCTGGCTGCGTTAATACCTGTGTTTTGTAAGTTTGCTTCTCCCGTTTTCCTGACTTCGACTTTCTTCCTGATTTGTTAACTTACTCCCGACCATGTTCTGATCCTTTGACACGTTTTTCGTTTATTCTCTTGGTTTCTGATTTGTGGCCTGATGTACCCATTCTGTTGCTGACCCGGACTGTTCGACATTTCTTCCACCTGATGACCACAGCACTTAGTAGCATAGGGACTGTCGCCCAGTTGGGGTCTGCCATCTAGGGCAGCTCATGAAGTAGGCATGGACAGTGGGCTGGATTCCAATTAGAGCTCACTGCACCTCCCTTGACGTGACACATTATTATTGGAGAAAAGTGTACAAGCAATTGCATTCACTAGTGGTCATATACTCTATGGGGCCTGAAAGTACAAATGTAAAAAAATAAATAAATAAAATTAAAAAACTGTAAAGGTTTGAGGAAGTGTTTCTTTGCCCAGTTGGCCCTCCTCTCCACCCCAGTTGTCATGGCACCTGTGGGCTTAATGAAGTTCTCTATGGCTGCTATTTATTGCAGAACAGTGTACAGGTAATTGAGCCCCTAGTACTCAAGTACCCTAGGAGGACTAAAAGTACAAGCAAAAAACTTATAAATAAATAAAATAGTATTAAAAGTTCAAAACACCCCTTTCCCCTATTTTCAATTTTTTTTCTCCAATGCATCTTATAGTAAATACAGCATATTAGGGTATGTTCACACGGCGTGTTTGCTCCATATGAACATACGCTTTTGGATGTCTAGACAGACCCAAACACACATCTGACAATGAGCTGTGTGATTTTACACTGCTCACAATGTAAAACTCGGATCGACGTTCACATGAGTGATCGCTGATGCATGTCTTTCGGATCCGGCTTTCGGATCGGTTCCAATAATTGACATGTCAATTCTTGGTCCGAAAGATGCAGCAGGAGCCCTATAATAAAAGTGTAGAGTGCGAACCTGCTGCATCCAACATGGATCCAAACACCCCGTGTGAACATACCCTTAACGACCGCCCGCCGACTTTAGATGTCGGCCGGTGTGGGTCGTTCGTCTGCAGCGACGTCTTTAGACGTCGCTGCAGACACCGGGGTTTGCGGCGCAATTGAGCTGGGATCAGGGCTGTACTACACAGCCCTGATCCCAGAGCAGGGGCGTTGCTAGGGTCCTAAAACATCCGGGGCACGAGCCCAGTGTGTTACATTTGCTGCATAAGAAGTAAAACACGAGACAATGTACTCAAAAATAACCAACTTTAATCCTGCATACATGATTACTGGAGTTAGAGGTCGTACTTCAGGGCATATTGCAGTGCGGACATTGCTGACCTGTTCAAGGGTTGAGAGCACCGAATATCCTGCATTCAGATACCAAATCACTTTATCTATGTACCTGCAAAGGCTTCAAATTGGGACCTTTAACCCCTTCTTGACCCTTTTTTTTTTTTACTACACACCTTCCAAGGGCCATAACTTTTTTATTTTTCTCGGTACAGGCTTGTGTTTTGCTAGACAAGCTGACATTTTTACTGGTATCATTTTTGGAGGGACAAGACTTTTTGATATTTAATCAGGAAGGCAGAGTGTAGAAAATAGCTCAATCCTAGTATTTTTTTTTTTTTTTTTTAACAGCGCTCATCGTGCAGTATCTGTGATAAGTTAGCTTTACTCTGTGGGTCGATACGATTATGGCGATACCCAATTTATTTAGTTTTTTAATTAGCATGACAGATTTTTGGGGCAGGTCGTTACCCACGCGGCGATACCAAATATGGGTACTTTATTTATTTTTTATCTTTTTGGGGGCGATTGGCGTTTGTAAAGGGGAAAAGGGCAGTGTACGTGTTTTTTATTTTATTTTTCGTGTTTTACATGTTTTTCACTTTTTTTTTTACTTTTCCCCATAGGGGATTTGAATGACAGATCTTCAGATCCCTCATTCAATAGGAATCGGTACACAGCTTGTTGCTGTGCACTGGTTCCTATGGCAACTGTCAGTCACGATGCCGAGCCATGCCCCACAGGGCACGGCTGGGTGTAGTGACGTCACAGACAACCCGGAGGCATTCTATGCCTTCCGTGCTGTCTGTCAGCACACAGCAACTGCACAGATCGTAGCTCTATGGGTCAAATATACAATGCTACATTGATCAGCTATATTGATTAGCCTATGGGTCAGCATTGTATATTTGACCCATAAAGCTCATCAATATAGCTGTAGACTGTCAGCTCTTTGGGTCAGGGTGAACCATAGAGCTGACAATCGGTGTATAGTTATATTGATTAGCTCTATGGGTCAAATATACAATGCTGACCCATAGAGCTAATCAATATAACTGTACACCGATTGTCAGCTCTATGGTCACCCTGACCCACAGAGCTGACAGCCTACAGCTATAGTGATCAGCTCTATGGGTCAGCATTGTGTATTTGGCCCATAAAGCTCATCAATATAGTTGTAGACTGTCAGCTCTGTGGGTCAGGGTGACCCATAGAGCTGACAGTTATTCTTCAGGTAAATTATATCACCCCCAACATTTCAATAGTTTTACTTAAGTGTGAGCCTCCCCAGCCCCAGTGCAAGCCCAGTCCAGTCCATTCCAAGCCCCAGCCCAGTCCCAGCCAGCCCCAGTCCTGTCACAGTCCATTCCGAGCCCCAGCCCAATTCCAGTCCATTCCGAGCCCCAGCCCAGTTCCAGTCCATTCCGAGCCCCAGCCCAGGACCAGTCCATTCTGAGCCCCAGCCCAGTTCCAGGCCATTCCGAGCCCCAGCCCAGTTCCAGTCCATTCCGAGCCCCAGCCCAGTTCCAGTCCATTCCGAGCCCCAGTCCATTCCAAGCTCCAGCCCAGTCCACTCCCAGCTCCAGCCCAGTCCCAGCCAGCCCCAGCCCAGTCCATTCCAAGCCCCAGGCCAGTCAGCCCCAGCCCAGTCCAGCCCAGCCCAGTCAGCCCCAGCCCAGTCAGCTCCAGCCCAGTCCAGCTCCAGCCCAGTCCAGCTCCAGCCCAGTCCAGCACCAGCCCAGTCCAGCTCCAGCCCAGTCCAGCTCCAGCCCAGTCCGCCCCAGTCCAGCGCCAGCCCAGTCAGGTCAGGTCCAGTCCAGTCCCAGTCCAGTTCAGTTCAGCCCCAGTCCAGCGCCAGCCCAGTCAGGTCCAGCGCCAGCCCAGTCAGGTCCAGCCCAGTCCAGTCAGCCCCAGCCCAGCCCAGTCAGCCCCCGCCCAGCCATGTCAGGCCCATAAGTCAGTCATAAGCCTGGACGTCAGTCTCAGTCGAGCCCAGCTCAGTTCAGTCCAGCTAAATTATTCAGCCCCAGTTCATGTCCAAGCTCCAGTTCAGTCAGCCCCAGTTCAGTCAGCCCCAGTTCAGTCAGCCCCAGTTCAGTCAGCCCCAGTTCAGTCCAGCCCCAGTTCAGTCCAGCCCCAGTTCAGTCAGCCCCAGTTCAGTCAGCCCCAGTTCAGTCCAACCCCAGCCCAGTCAGCGACAGCCCAGTCCACCCCCAGCCCAGTTAGCCCCAACCCAGTCAGCCCCAACCCAGTCCAGCGACAGCCCAGTCAGCCCCAGTTCAGTCCAACCCCAGCCCAGTCAGCCCCAGTTCAGTCCAGCCCCAACCCAGTCCAGCGACAAATCAGTCCACACCCAGCCCAGTCAGCCCCAGTTCAGTCCAGCGCCAGCCCAGTCAGGTCCAGTCCAGTCCCAGTCCAGCGCCAGCCCAGTCAGGTCCAGTCCAGTCCCAGTCCAGTCCAGCCCAGTCCAGCGTCAGCCCCAGTCCCAGTCAGCCCCAGCCAGTTGATTCCAAGCCCCAGGCCCAGTCCCAGCCAGTACAGCCCCAGCCCTACATACCTCTATGGCTGCTCTGCTTTGCTATGCGCGGGAAGGAGGTGGAGCATGCAGGCGCCGGCGGCCTTGGCTACTCTACTCTCCCCCCCCCCCTCTCCCCGTTCCTGTGTAGTGCGCACACGTCGCACTAAGCCGGCGGCAGCCGCAGCACAGGACGTGAATGAGTGCTGCCTGCCGGCTGCCGCACACAGTGAGTAGTGGCGCCGCGCCGCATCTAACCATTGCGGCGCCGCTCTTCACTGCTCACACTGAGTACCTCCTGAAGCCCAGCAGCAGGGGATAGAGGCGGGCGGGAGCTTTAAATAGTAGCGCGGCGCGCATCTACTCAGCAATGCGGCACCGCGCTACAGTGTTGTCTGCCGGCTGGGGCCTGACTGCAGTGCAAAACATTCGGGGCAGCAGGCATGAGATTCGGGGCCCGGGCGCCGACGGATGATGGCTAGCGGCGCCCCTGTCCCAGAGCATCTCCTGCAGGCACTGGGTAGCAGCGGAAACCTCCGCAACCCGGTGCTTTAACCCTTTGATTGCGGCAGTGCATTACCGCAGTGCAATCAAAGGGTTCCCCTGCTCTGTCGGGTGATCGGAACACCCGGTGACCCGATAGAGCCCGGAGAACGGCTGCACAGTCAGTTCTGGGGACCTACAGTGGCCCCAGAGCTGTCTGTGTACTAAGCCAGTGACTAGGATGCACTTTGTGCTGTTCTAATCACTGCCTGTGTCAGACTGACACAGATTAGAATGTTTTAACATATATGAATATGCTAATACATTACTAAGTGTAAAAAAAAATTTTTTTAAAATGTTAAACAGTTCTCCCTTCATGGGATTAAAAAAAAAAAAAAAAAAAAAAAAAAAAGTAAAAACCCATAAAAAGTGTAAAAAAGTGTAAAAAAATAAAAATAAATATTTAATAAAAAATAATTGTGCATAAATACACGCACGAAAAAACCTACACATATTTGGTATCCACACGACCGTAATAACCTATAGAATTAATCTAACAAGTTATTAAGTGTGAAATGTGAATGGTGGCAAAAAAATATAATATATATATTATATTTAAAAAAAAAAAAAAAAAATACTGCAATTATTTATAAGTGAACTTAAACTATTCCCCATAAAGTACAACTTGTCTCGAATAAAACGAGGCCTCATCCAACTGCAAAATAAAAAAGTTACAACTGTTGAAACGCAAGGAGGCAAAAAGTAAAAAAAAATTTCTGGTCATTAACTACTTTTCAGGCGTTCGGCTTAAGGGGTTAAACTTGATTCATGACTTTGTATCTGCCAATTATATTGATACAAATAATGATCAATTAAAAAGAAGCTGCTGAGTCCAGTACATTGCTTCTGCATATTACAGCGATCCCTGACTGTACCGACAAGGAAAAGTTTTTTTTTTTTTTATCCAAACTATCATGTGCTGAAATGTCTTCAAATTCCTCTTTTTGGGGCCAAGACTTAGAAGTAAACAAAAAGTCTTCAGTAAGGCAGATGGGCGGTAGGGATTAGAGGTGTAGAAAGAAGGGGGATGGGAAAAGATGTGGAAAGGCGAGGGCGAGAAGGACAACCCAAAGAGCATTCAGAGAGGAGAAAAATGAAGTAGCATTGTGAGGGAGAAAGTGTATTAAAATCATGAAGAGGAGAGAAGACTAAAACATATGGTTATGTATATACTGTAGATATGTCAATAAGGTGGAGGGTCAAAAGCAACAGGAAAGCAGCAAAACTCATTTACACATTGTTCTAGGTCAAAAAATAAAACTAGCGCTTTTTGTCAGATTACATAATTATCACATCTGAATTCCTAAAATATAGTAATATGGAAAGCATATGCATCTTAACTGTAGACTGAACCCAAAGATAGACTTATCAGAAAAGTCTGATTTAGGGAAAGCAACTGAAACTCCAGAGAGGCTGACTATCTGAGTCGCCGACTCCCATTGATCTCACAGAAAGCTGGGACTGCCCATAAAGCAGCAGAAAAAACTCCTACAGGTCCCCTGGGCATGGTGGGCCAGTGAAAATAGCAGGCCTGGGGCGGCTCTTAAAGGGGTTTTGCCACGATGTTATGTTGACGTGGAATCCTCCAAAATGGGTATTTAATCACTTTTCTAAATATATGTGATTACAAAAAGTGAAGCCTGTGAGAGTTACAGCAATGCTCAGTCCCCCTTAGTTTCCTGAAAGTTTACATTAGACAAGAGCTGAAAGGAGCTGATCTGGCAGTGCTTGCATGTTTGCACTTCTTATCTGATGACAGGGAACATGAAGGAGCTTGCAAGGGGCTGGGGAGAAAGTGCAGTGTATGAGTCTGTCTGCTATATAGAGAATACACTGTTGTAATGTTATTATTTGAGTAAACTTTAGAGACGCTCCCTGCTTCCTCGCTCTCTGCTCACCCCCTCCCTCTCACCACTGCAGCCGTTCATGACTCAGAATGCTTTGTTTATATTCTCTCCTGAGCAGAGAAGAGGTAAGGAACTCACTTCGTGGCAAAACCCCTTTAAGGAAGAAAGGCAGAGAGAGAGGAAGAAAGCAAGAGAGTGCAAACTTTATGTGCTATATGTGAAGTCATGTAAGGTAGCTGTAGAGTGGACCCCAAGAATCTACTCCACTGGTGGATACCAGGCAACCCAATCTGACACTGCACAGAAGAGTTACTGAGCATGTGCAGTCACTTCCTCTTAAAGGAATCTGTCACACTTTTTTTTTTTACTTATTAAAACAAAGCCCTGATCCATATTCTTTTCTTCTTAGCCGTTTTTATTTTTTGATAGTAAATTTCTCAATTCAGCCGTCTCTATATGATTGTGGGGACAGCCATCTTGCCTGTACTGCTTTTAACAGCAGCTAGAGAGATGCTTTACAGCTGCTTCATGCATAAGAGCCTTAGGACTGGATCAGTCCCATTGACTTCTATAGGAGAGTTTTCTAGGTATGTTCTGTGACCTGGGAATAAATCACTGTGCAAGGAAGGGGAGAGGGGGAGCTGTAACTATCTACTATTGTGACTGGTGGATCATGAGTTATCTATACACATTGGTGTCATCTTTCAGTTTGACCCTGCTTGTGCTGATAATTAGCTACTACTGAATATCTCTTTCTACAGAACAGGAAGTGTCAGACTATTATTAGGCCGAGTGGCCGAAGTGAATACTGCAGAACTTAAGAATTTTTTTAAAATATTGAAAGTGATATGGAAAATTGAAGAAAAAATAGCCAAAAATTCATAAACATTTTTAACATAATAACGTGAGTTACACAATAAGTCATTTTTTGATTACACATTGATTAAAAAGGGGTTCTCTACTTTTTTTATTATCATTAGTACACTGCTGTCCATTAAAATAAAAAAAAAATAAAAAAACTTATCTTGTCCCTCACCTCTGCTGAGTTCAGCGTCACATGCCTCTGCTTGCATCACTGTTCAGCGCTGTTCACTTCTGAAAGGTGATGTAAATAAGTAGTACATGACCGATGCAGCCAGGTGACGTCCCCGGTTGGATAAAGGAAGATGTAAATAGGAGACTGTGGAAAGTGAGGTTTGCCCAGCGCAGGAGAGTGGTAAGTATTTGTTTTTTTTTTAATGGTAGTAATGTGCTAAAAAAAAAAAAAAAAAGAAGTGTAGAACCTCTTTAATTATTGGCTGTAAGGTTTGCATTTAGACCTTAAGCACTTGTAATTGGAAATGCAATTGTACAGCAAAATAAACATAAGGAGACATTTGTCAATGTATTTGTGCCAGTTTTTTGTGTAAAACAATCATTGCAAAACATTGTGCCAAAATTGCATAAAAAAAATAAATGTTTGCTTTGCGTTCAGAGGATTCATTTTGACACAACTCTACTTCTGATTATGGCAAATGTAAATTTCCTGTTTCTGACTTTAGGACAGTTCAAAATTAACAAAATTTATTAAGGCTGGGTTATCATGTTTTGCTTTTGCTCAACTTCATCAAAACGCAAACAATTTAAAAAATGCATGGGGTTTTTATTAATGCAGGTGGTTTTGTAAGCAACTCCGATTTGGAACACTGGTTTTTTAACGCTTGCATTTTTGCTGCATTCTTGAACTGCAATGTGAGAACCCAGCCTAATAGGTGTGCACCTTTTGATAAATGTTGATGCAATTTACCCAATGATCCTTTTTGCAGACTGGTCTTAATAAATCTGCACCATAGTGTTTCATTAGACTAGCTTGTAGGAAATTTTGAAGACATGACAGGAAGCATGCTTTAATGTGAAATTATTCCACAGCAATCTCACAACCAGATAGCTATGCAACAAAATTAAACAATTCTAGCAGAAATTGCCAGAATTCAGAAGCTTTATTTTATTCATGTGACAAACTTACTTATGGATTAATGTTGACAATTGAATCTTATGTGAATAGGGTAAATTTGCTGTCAGCTCATCAGTAGTGATGAGTGATTGTGTCAACTATCGTTATCGATTCTAGTGTCGATATCGGCAATTATCAAGACGATTTCCGATAGTTGATAACAGATTATCGTCGATGACCATTAAAGTCTATGGGAGAGGAACAACACCTTCATTCTTACACCCAAACAGGTGAGGAGAATCTGGAATTAACATCCACAACAGTCAAATGGATACGTGCTACATCTTAGGCCATGTTCACACGGCTTAAAATGGGCCGTATTTCGGTCCGTAATTACGCGCCGAAGTGCGCCAATTACGGGCCGAAAACGGCCCATTCATTACGGTAATTCACAGTTCTATAGAAATGAACTATGGAATAGGTATCTTCCTTCCCCGCCGGTGCGTGGGAGATATAGTTCACTTCGTCATCTATTCTAGCGGCAATTATAAGCGCCGTAGCATTGATAGTCAATTTGCCGGCGAAGTGCCGCCCCTTGCTTACTCGCAACGAACACCCGTCCATCTGCCCCACACACGCGTATTGCGGAGCTGAATTAACGTCCCGCAATTAAGCCGTGTGAACATAGCCTTAGGCAACACACTTAGGTTATAAAAGTCACAGAAAAAACTCAGACTATTCACTATTCCTGTCTTGTACCACAGCCTGACCCTTAAACCTGCATGACCCACAAATTAAAGTGCCAGAAGGCAGTATGATTTGAACCATCATTTTACTTGAACTGGACATTGAATATCCCTGTCCCGGAACACAGCATGACCCTTAAATCTACATGACCCACAGATTAAAAAGCGCCAGAAAAAGGAGTCTTTCAACCACCATTTTAGTTGAACTGGACATTGACTATACCTGTCCTGGACCGCAGTATGACCATTAAATTGTGAAGAACAAATGTCTGTTAGAAACCCCATTTTTTACTATAGGACCTGTAGTAAAGCAGCATTTCACAGCAGCATGACTCAAAACATGACTTCTCCACCACTTTTAAAAATTGTGAGGGAGTAAATGGAATACGTTTTTTTCATGCAACCGTGTACCATTAGTGTCTTTTACAGTCTCCTCACTGCAAAACCAGCAAAATGACCTCTTGGGAACTGAGAATAAAAATTGCAGTAAGAAATGATCATTTTAAAAAAAAGTTTTCAAGAGGACCATTTCTTTTGGAAGAGAAATGTGAAGTAGACTGGCAACTAATCGGTGACCTCGGCAATTGGGGCCACAACATCAGAGATCCACACCTGATTCATCTTGATGAAAGTCAAACGATCCACATTATCGGTGGAAATCCGGATGCGTTTGTCTGTAATGACTCCTCAAGCTGTGCTGAAGGTCCGCTCAGATAGGATGCTGGCTGCTGGGCAGGACAACACCTCTATGGTGTGGCGAGCGAGCTCGGGCCATTCATCCATTTTAGATACACAGACATCGATTGGGTCCGGAACATATCCAAAAATATCGGCGTTGAGATGCGGATAGTCGTGCACCATGATCTAAAGCCGGTCTCTGTGTGTTGGATGTGTGCCCTGCATTACATGCGTTGGTGAGGTGGTAAATAAAGATTGCCAGAGGTCACCCATTAGGCTTCTGCCACCTTGCCTGCTGCTGCCGCTACGCCTACTTGGCACTCTACTGCTGTCACGTCGCTGACGTTGTTCCACCGTGACATTTGAAGAAGGTAAAGCAGATGCAACAGATGTCTCCGGTTATCAATCAGCACGGTCTCCAATTCCTGCATTTTACGCTCGATTTGGGTAGGTGGAAGGAACGTGCTGAGTTTCGCGTTGTACTGGGGATCGAGGAGGGTGGCCACCCAGTAACCGTTGTTTGGTTTGATGGCCTTAATGCGAGGATCATGTTGGAGGAAATGGAGCATCCAAGCTCTCATGTGAGAGATGGAGCCTTGATTTCCCAAGCCTCTGGGTCGAGGGGCACTAGCAAACTGATCTTCCTCATCTTCCTCCTCTGCCTCAAATCCGTGCCAACCTCTTTCCAAGGCAGGGACATTGGTAACGTCGGTGTCCAGGAATACCTCATCCTCCTCCTCCACTTCCTCCGCCTCAACACAGCCCTGACTTGCCTCAGATGCTGTACCCTGAGAGCTGGGGCGCCGCCTTGCACCAGCCCTGGACCCTGAACCACTGCCTAATGAAGACCGATAAAGTTGTGAAACTGTCGGGCCTTCTGGATTCGACGGAGAGAAAGGCTCTGTGTCCGCATCTGTGTCCGTCTCCTCCTCCGTCGCTGGTGGGACCTGATGTTTCAGAGTGTCCAACGATCGTTCCAGAACTAAGATCACCACAATGCTCATGCAGACAAGGGCATTGACCATTTTGCTGGCTTCATCAAAACTGGCAAGGATGGTGCAGAGCTCTTTCACCTGCCTCCACTCTCGGTGGTTCAACACCCCGAGGTCCGTACCGCTGCTTGTCAGGCCATGTGTCACTTCGTACTGCGTAATGGCATTGCGCTGCGGCCACAATCGCTGGAGCATGTGGAGGGTGGAATTCCAGCATGTTGCCACGTCAACAATGAGACGGTTGACAGGGAGGCCGAGCTGACGCTGTAACGCAGCCAGCCGGGATGAATCAGGGTGTGAACAGCGGAAGTGTGAGCACAGACCTCGAGCCTTCCTCAGCAGGCAGTCCAGACCCGGTAGCGCTTTAGAAATTTCTGGACGACGAGGTTCATGACGTATGCCAGGCAAGGGATGATCTTAAGGGCGGCCAGCAGATTTCGACCGTTATCGCACACCACCTTGCCTGGCACAAGGTTCTTTTCACCCAGCCAGCGCTCGGTCTCGTTGCGAAGAGCCGACCACAGCGCCTGACTTGTGTGTTGACTGTTTCCAAGACAGATTCATTTCAACACGGCCTGGTTTCTATGGGCACGTGATGCTACCAGTGGACCTTGGGGGAAAGAACCCTGCACCATCCCTGCAGTTTTGAAAGGCGTGCGCCGAGCCTGAGAGCTACCAATACCACCAGAGACATCCACCCAGCTCACCCAGTGAGCTGTCACAGAGATAGCGGCCTTGGCCGTGCTTACTAGTCCATGTATCGGGGGTCAGATGGACTTTGCCGGACACAGATGCAGACAACGCGCTTGAAATTTTAGATGACACGTGGCTGGCCAGGGCAGGGACGGCTTTTCTGGAAAAGAAATGCCTGCTCGGCATCTGGTATTGGGGGACGGCAAGGGCCATGACGTGGCGGAACCCATCTGTGTCTACCAGACGAAAAGGCAACATTTCCAAGGCCAAAAGCCTGGCAATGCCTTCATTCATGCTTTTGGCTTTGGGGTGGTTTGGGTTAAAGTGTTTCTTTTGCTCCCAAACCTGGTAGACAGAAGGCTGGCTGCTAGACTGGCCGCTGTACGGCATGCAGGTCAAACTGGTGGAAGGAGAAAGGGTAGGATGGGTCTCTGGTAGTGCTGGTGGTACTCGGGTGACGTGGAGGCTGAAGCGGAGGTTGATCCTTGATCATGACTCAGAGACATGGGCAGCTGAGGAACGCTTGGTCGTGGTGAAGGAGGAGGAGGCGGAGACAGAGGGTGTGACAGTGGTTGGAAACCCGGGATCGTGTGGCCTTTTTTGGCTAAGTGTTCCCTCCATTTCAACTCATGCATTCACTGCATGTGACTGGACATTTTGGTGGTGGTTAAACATCTAAGATTCTTTCCTCTACTGATGCGTTTATGGCAAAAGCGGAATGACATCGCTGGGTGAATCAGAGGCTTGCTCGAAAAAGGCCCAGGCTTGAGAGGTCCTGGACCTTTCGACAGCGATAAGCGAGGAGCGGTGTTTCCGCTGATCGCTGAGATTATTCCGCCAGCCACAGACTTGTGCGACCGCCCTCTCCCTTTTTGAGGCGGGACCCGTACTGACACTACCCCATTGTCTTCCTCCTCGTCCAGTGATTAAGCACTTGCAAGCAAATTCTGCTGAAAAGGCCACGTTGGATCCGCAATGTCGTCATCATCATCATCATCATCAACACAGGCGAGTTCCTCATCCTGACATTCTACATCCTGGAGCTACGAGTTACAAGCAACAGGCACTGCAAGGCGTTGCCGACCGCTCAGGATTTGTGGCGACTGACTGGCTTCCTTCTTCTCCTCTGATGGCATCAACAATTGGGCGTCAGAGCAGACAAAATCATCCTCTTTGGCCTCTTGATCTTTTGAATTGCCTTCCGACCCCAACCGCATTTTGTCAAAGAGGTCTTCAGAAAATGGATTATCCACAGTGGTGGGTACACGAGTTGACATTTGGACTGTCTTCTCTTCATGTTGGACGGATGCGGACGATGATGATGATGACATTTGTGGCCATGACTGGGAGGACAAGGAGGTAAGACTGCTGGATGCAGGTTGCATTAACCACTGAAGAACAGATTGGCGACGCTGTTCGTTACTGAGATTCACAGGGCACCGACCCAGCGATGACGGTCCTGACGGTCCTGTAACCGATGATCCGCTGGCTTGCGTGTTGTCGCCAGAACTGGAAGGAGCACCTTCTCTCGTACCTCTACCTCCATGTCCTACCCCCCTCTTTCCTCGCTTACCACCTGCATTTCGCTCCATGTTCAGAAAGATAAAAATTTAAAAAAGGTATGGAAGAGTTTTTGACAGTCTCTTATTGAAAGACGGCAAATCACAGCTATTCTTAAATCCCTCTAATTTCCTACAGCCAACTAGGATTAGAAACAGAATTGTTTCTAGCGAATACCTGTGAAATGCGGTCTGGTGGAAGAACCGTAAGACAAAATCAACAGTTTTCTTCCTTCAGTCCCAGGGATTTACAACTGCCCAGTAGGACTAGGAATTGATAGTTTTCAACAAACTATCATACAAGTGCGCTATCTGCGCCAAACTGAGATTCACCGAGCGCAATAAAACTATTCAAAAGTTACATGGATGAGAAATTGCGTTTTTTGCAGCAATGACACATGAGAACAGTTACTAGAAAATTTCTGTATCCTAATGTAAGTACAAGGTGGCTCCTTGAACAAAACTGGGCTGCACCAAAGTGAAAAACAGCTATTTAAAAGTTATACGGAAAAGAAAAGGTGGTTTTTGCACCAATGAAATACACCAGCAGTTACTAGAAAATTTCTGTATCCTAATGTAAGTACAAGGTGGCTCTTTGAACAAAACTGGGCTGCACCAAAGTGAAAAACAGCTATTTAAAAGTTATACGGATAAGAAAAGGTGGTTTTTGCACCAATGAAATACACCAGCAGTTACTAGAAAATGTATGTACCCTAATGTAAGCACAAGGTGTCTCTTTGAACAAAACTGGGATGCACAAAATAAAAGGTACAATTTCACCTCAGGTGCAAAGTGTGCTGGCCAAAAAGTGGTAAAAAAATGCCATTTTAATGCAGGTTCAAAGCCGAGTCTGGGCTGCACAATATACACCCTCCTTTCCAAAGCCAGCCTGTCTGTTCGTCCGCACCCCCCCTCACGGCTGTACAGCGTTAGATGCTTCTTTAAAAGTCTCTAACTAACTAAGAACTGAAATTCTCTAATCTACCTATATTCTAATGTTTACAGCTAAAAGCATAGTTGTCTGTATAAATAAAGAGAAGAACTGTGTCTCTGAACTGAGCTGTATTGAAAGAGACCTAGCACACGTTTTGCTCTAGTGAGAGACACTGAAACACTGATACTGAACAGGAAATGCTGTTCTATGCAAAACGAGGTCATGTGATTTTCCCAGCCAATGACAACCATACACATCACAGTCATGACGTCGCACACCCAGCTCACCCTGCTCTATGCTCTAAGCTGATTTGCTGGCCACCAAAATGACAGGAAGCGCCGAAAATGGCGCGATAGTAATAGATTATCTGCAGATTGTCACCTAAAATATCGCTTGATCGGAAATTTCCGATCAGCCTAAAAATCGTGCCGATTTCAACTTTGTCGTTTATAATCGCTCATCCCTACTCATCAGTTAAAGAGGCTGTCCAGTGGAAAAAAATAGTGCACTGTCAAAAACAAGGAACACTAAAATACCATATCCTAGATCTCAATGAATGAAATATTCAAGTTGCAATTCTTTAATCATTACATAGAACATGAGAACAATAAAATTGCGTGCCTGTATGATCTCCCTACAAAGCCTGGGCATGCTCCAGATAAGGAAGCAGATGTTCTTCTGAGGGATCTCCTACCAGACCAGGATAAAAGCATCATTCAACTCCTGGACAGTCTGTGGTGGATGGAACCAGGGCTGTGGAGTTAACTCCTCAATTCCCCAAACCTCTGACTCCCTCACACATGTTTAAGTGATTACTATAGTAAAATAGTAACATCAGGCTTTTTATCACCTTATGATACAATAATCAATCTATTTAGGTAGAACATACTATCTCACTATCCACTATAGCTTTGTACATGAGGCTATCATTATTTTATAAACAATTATCTTACCTATCTTATACATAGATTTGACTTGCAAGTATTTAGCATCTGCTGAGTTCTGCAGATTCTTGTCATGTAACTGAATTGTTACATTTTGCTCCTAAAAATCAAAATGTTATTTTTTATTATTTTGTTCGTTTTTGGTAAATCCACCTTTTGGCTTTCAATACTGCCTGAATCCTTCTGGGCTCTGGATCAGATTCAAGCAGGTCTTGAACAAACTCTGATCCTAGGTCTCTTCTACACATTCACAATGTTGGTGCAGACTGGATTTGGATACAAATACAGCTTTTTCTTCAACTCTACCCACAAATGTTCGATTGGGTTGAGGTCTGAGGAATATGGAGGCCAAAACAGCAACGCTACTTCATTGTCATTAAACCATTCCTTCTCCAACCTTGACATACCCTTCGGGTTATTGTCCTGCTAGAATCCTATGTTGTCCTTTTCATACCCATAGTACTCAAGTATATGAAGTAACTCATGTTGTAGGACACTCACATATAGCTCAGCATTGAGAGCAACATTGATCCGGGTCAAGTATCCAACATCTTTGGTTGCAAAACAACCCTATGTCATCAGGCTTCCTCCACCGAACTTCACAAGTTCTTCAATTTCTTGATTCGTTAGCCCATTCTTCCAAACCCATTTGCTCCCATCAGAACCCGGTCTATTGACTTTCATCTCATCGCTCCAAACCACCCATTTTTCACACTTTTTTGCGACTGCTTCTTATGACGAGATTGAAGTCGAGGCTTCTTAACATTTTTTCGCATGATCATTCCAGACCTGTGTAATGTGTGTTGCCCGGTGCTTGCATGGACGTCTGTGATCTCACTCTTATGAGGCATACGAGCTTCCTCCACTGCCGTGTCTGTCGCATTAGAACTGATAGACCTTGTGATGAGCCGACTTGTTGAATCTGATATTTTGCCTGGACGTCCACCTCCTTCATTTCATATTCTTCCAACTGTCATGGCCTTACATGATGCAGTTCGGCAATTTTCTTGGCCCAGAAACCGCTATTGATGAGCTGGATGATGCCGTTTCTCTTTTCTTGGGAAATCTTCTTCATGGCTGCTCAAACCAGTGACCTTTTGCTTGGGAATCATCCTGATAACACACTGAGCTATTAGGGAATGTGAGAACAGGTTGTAATTTGTAGTATGTCAGAAGTAAAAGATTGTCCCACCACCAGGAGCAAAACACTAACAATGCAGTTACATGACAAGAATCTGCAGAACTTAGCATATGCTAAATAGTTGCAGGTCAAAGTTATGTATGAGATAGCCAAGATGAGTGTCTATAAAATGATGGTAGTCTCACAGTCACAGCTGTAGTTGATGGGGAGATATGGAACCTGAAAGTCACAAGGTTATAGCATTGTTACCCTTTTGCTTGTCAGTGTAAAATATTTATTGGATTCAACTTTAGAATACAAAAAAATTGTATATATGCAAAACGCTGCAGGAAGTGAGAAAAAACAGTTTTCAACAAAAACATACTGAATGACATTTGTGGAGTCTATGAATTTGTTATGAGAAATAGTATCGCCTCCATCAGATCCTCCTTCATAGATGACCTCACATCTGATCTCATTATTTCCAGGCTAGAGAACGGCCTCTCTACACTACCTTGGGTTGGGGAAAAATGGTGACTACAGGGGCAACATCTTTTACAGTCTCTGACTGTGCCTGAGGCAATTCCTTTATACTCTGTTTTGATGAATGGTTGAACTCTTCTACTTCTTTGAAAGCAAGTGTAAAATTTTGCTGAAATATGGTCAATCTGTTTGCTATGGGAGCGGAATCTTTTCCCCTGTGGCAACCCTTTGCCTGCTCCATGTCATACACTCCTCATCTTATGAAGCTGAAGATCTGGGAGCAAGAGCACTGGCCCAGACCCAATTCCTCTTGCTCTTTGAACCGCATCAAACTATCTGTGCCAACTAAATGTCGGTCCATTTTATAACCATTTTGACTCCACAGCCCTGGGTGGAAAGAAACATGATGTTCCAGATGTGCTCGATGGATTTAGATCTGTGGAATGGGCTGGCCAGTCCATAGCATCAATGCCTTCATCATGCAGGAACTGCTGACACTCTTCAGCCATATGAAAACTAGCATTGTCATGCATCAGAAGGAACCCAGGGCCCACTGCACCTGCATATGGTCTCACAATGGGTCTCAGGATCTCATCCGGGTACTTAATGGCACTGTACTCTGGTAGCACATGGAGGGCTGTGCGGCCCTCCAAAGAAATGCCTCCCCACACCATTACTGACCCACTGCCAAACCGGTCATGCTGGAGGATGTTGGAGTCAGTAGAACGTTCTCCATGCCATCTGACCCACTATGTCAGCATGTTGGTAACCACCAAAGCCACTGCATCAACAATTAATATCAAATTTATTAATCAATATTCAAAAAATAAAAAAAATCAACTAATTTGAATGAAATTTTTCAACAAAATCCCCAAAAATATACGTATACCAAAATTAAAAAATAAATAAATAAATAAACAAAACAGGTGTGTATCCAGGTTCTGATCATTCTATATAGGCATTTCATCAGTTCATCTGAAAATTAAAAACAAACAATTAAAATCAACATCAGACAAAAAATGAACACAATAAGCTACACAGTAAAAACGCAAGGTCAAAGCTATCTCAAGGTACTTTATATTCTCGATTTAATCCATGTGGGTCTAACGTATTCAAAGTGTAGATCCAATAAAGTTCAACATTTTTAATCTATATTGCCTTTCTCCACTCCATCTAAGCGGGGGGACATGGTCAATTACCATGAATTGTAATTGTGCAATCCTATGAGATGTCTCATGGAAGTGAGCAAGAACCAGCCAATCCAAAAGCTTACATCTGATTTTACTTTTATTTTTAATGATTTGTGTCTTATCAGTGGTAGGCACTCCAATATACAAAAGTCCAAGAGGATATATCAACATAAATATAACATATTTAGATAGACAAGTATATCTTTGTTTTAACCGATACCTTTTACCTGTGTGGAGATGTTCAAATGAATCCCATTCACCAAATTCCCATAGCAAGAACAACTTAAATAGGGGAAATTACCCATCTTAGGGGTACTCAAATATGTCTGACTGGAATTTTTAAGTGACCCAATATGTCCTTAAAGTTATGTGACCACCTGTATGATATTAAAGGAGGGTTCTTAAAAATTGTTATCCCTGGGCAATCCTGTTGTAACAACAACCAATGTCTCTGCACTATATTGGAAATTTTACCACTCGCTGGACCATATTCTGAAACAAAAGGGATCCTGTCAGCAGAAGGTTGTCTATTTATTTATTTTTTACAAAAAATATGTCTCTCTCAACAGCTCTAACCACCTCTCTATGTTTATGGATCAATGTTTGTGGATATCCCCTTTTCACAAATTTTGAACTCATCTCATCCAATCACCTATCTACCACCTACTCATCAAGGCTCAGAATCCTGCGAACCCTTAAAAGCTGACTCCACAGAAGAGAGTCAACCATCCCTTGGGTGGTTACCTTGATACAACAACATATTGTTCCTGTCCAGGGGTTTGTCAAAAATATCCATCACAATTTTATCTCCCTGTAACATCACCAATGTGTCTAAGGATTGGATCTTCTCATTAGACCACATTATCACGAATCCTAAGTCAGGGACCATTTCATTCAAAAAGTCATGAAAAAGTTGTAATGTTTCCAACATAACAAAAATATTGTCGATATACCTAAGCCAGCATCAGACATGTACAAACCACTGAGAGCAGTATACCAACTCCTCCCTCAGTACCACCATAAAGATGTTAGCATAGGTGTGGGTCATATTAGACCCCATGGTGGTCCCTCTGTGCTGCCTGTAGTAGTCATTACCAAACAAAAAATAATTGTTATGGAGAATAAACCCAAGCAGCACCAGGATGAGTCATGTACACTCACCTCTCCCCTCGATATGTCTGAGATTGCCAGTTTTTTCACCACCGCTTTCAAACTGAGAAAGAGGTGCAGAGTAACACCATATCAAATGAGACCAATAGCAACCGTGTAGTAGAGGGAGGAATCAGGGGGTGTGCACTGAGTCTGGATTGATGGGAGAAAGTTAGATAAAGTAATGCAAAGAATCTTGGGATTTGTAGTATTCCAGGGTAACAAATTTCAAACAGGAAATGGTGCCCCCTCAGTAGATAAGGGTATAAGTTCCCCCAGTAGGTAGGTGCACCTCTGCTGAAGAAGTTGCATTGGCAGAAAAGGCTTTTCTGTCAGTACTGAAAGTGAACCACTGCTAATTGGCAAAGGATTGTTTTCTCCGACGCATCACATTTTCTGCTTAATCAAATGGGTGGACGTTGGTGTGTCAGGTGATAAAAATCAGACCTTGGTTTGAAGAAAAGGAAAGTTCACGACACTCACCAATCAATCTTGACATGTATTGTATTTAATGTCCAGCACAAGCAGGGGTGGTATCACAGAGACACACTGCAGCTGACGGCCGTTTCACGTCACACGACGCATCATCAAAGAACATGCATAATGCAACCACTGCTGGAAGAACAGAAGCGGTTTGGTGGCAGGGTTGTTGTTTTGGGAATGTTTTCAAGGCATTTTTTGGGCTCACTCATCCATGTGGAAGGCACTCAGTCGATTTGGACATAAATCCATCCTTGCATATCACATACACACAAAAATGCTGATTCTCTTTCCTGTGGCAGTTGGGATCTTTCAGTAAGACAATGCCATATGTCACATGGATAAAAAAGGTTGGAAGCGCATGACCAAGACTTCCAAATACTACCTTGGTCCCCTAATTTCCCAGAATTGAACCCAAATGAGCGTCTGTGGGACCACCTCGATGATTGTCTTCACCCCACCATGCACCCTCCAGCAGCTGTGGGATGTAGTCAGCTCCAGATACCTGTGACAACCTACCTGGACCTTACTGAGTCACTCCCAGTCTATCTAGCTGCGGTGTGTGCCTCACAGTTACTCTGGATATCTGGTGGTGATAATAATATGACTTGACAGTGTGGATGGTAGTCTCCTAGTCATATATGTGACTGCAGCATACAAAAAGCTGCAAGTAGAGGGAGAAACAAGGATTCTGCACTGATATTACTGTAGAGGAATTGGTTTTCCAGTAAATTAAGGACTCCAGTTTCAGTGATACAATTCACAAGTATAGCAGTGACAAAGTTATGACAGTGAGTTCTATAAAATCCCCAGCCAAATAATAAGAAATAGGTTGTACTGCTGTAGCGCTATAGATTTTGATGAAAACATGTCTGAATGCCTCAAACAAAAGACACCCTTGTATTACAAAGAAAGATATGCTGAGGCAAGACTCTATTCTAGTGTAGCGGATATGAACTGATACATGATTGATACAAAACCAGCTTAGTTAACTTCTACAAATCAGTTTTCCAGTTCATATACAGCTAGATTAAATAAAATGTTTTAAAGAGGTATTCTCATAAAGACAATCACATTATAACTGGTACTTGACTGATCATCATGATCTGACTTACTTAAAGGTGTCGTCCACTTTTTACGGTTTGCATTTATTATGTATTGGGATTCAGTTACCGGTATTCAGTTAGAGACAGGGTTACAGAACATTTATAAGGTAACTAAATAAGAGTAGTAATGGAAAAAGTATTATTTATGTGGTTATTCCAGCAACTTCAACAACTTAATGTTTCTAGGTAGCATTGTCATTTAGTTGTTAATAAAGTTATATAAAAAAAACAAAGTGTAAAGATGAGAGAGAAGTGTACGAGCGGCTTCTCTGCAGACACTGAAAGACATAAGATTCTACTGAAAATCTGCTCCTCCATACACTACTATTACCTGGATACTAGGGGTCACATGACCTGTGTGGTGGTCACATGATAAGATGCTGCTGGAGGTAGCAATACTGGAGAAGTTCTGCTCCTCCATACACTACTGTTACCTGGATACCAGGGGTCACATGACCTGTGTGGTGGTCACATGATAAGAAGCTGCTGGAGTTGGTAGTAATACTGGAGAAATTCTGCTCTTCCATACACTAAATACCTAGATACCAGGGTCACATGACCTGTGAGGTGGTCACATGATAAAATGCTGCTGGATACGGTTACCTGGATACCAGGGGTCACATTACCTGTGTGGTGGTCACATGATAAGTCACTACTGGAGGTAGTAATGCTGGAGAAGTTCAGCTGCTCCATACACTACTGTTACCTGGATACCAGGGGTCACATGACCTGTGTGGTGGTCACATGATAAGATGCTGCTGGAGGTGGTAATACTGGATAAGTTCTGTTCCTCCATACACTACTGTTACCTGGCTACAAGAGGTCACATGACCTGTGTGGTGGTCACATGATAAGACGCTGCTGTAGGTAATAATACTGGAAAAGTCCTGCTCCTTAATACGCTACTGTTACCTGGATACCAGGGGTCACATGACCTGTGTGGTCACATAAGACGCTGCTGGTGGTGGTAATACTGGAGACATTCTGCTCCTCCATACACTACTGTTACCTAGATACCAGGGTCACATGGCCTGTGTGGTGGTCACATGATAAGCCGCTGCTGGAGGTAGTCATACTGGAGAAGTTCTGCTCCTCCATTATAGATTATTACTCCTCAATAATCTATTGTTCCCGGGATACCAAGGGTCAGATTAAATGTGTGTGGTGAATCACATGACGGCTTCATCCATAGGAGCCATTACCATGGACAGGAATGTGGCCTATACCTTTTATGATACATGTACATTTTTTAATACATACCTTTTTTAACCCCTTCCCGACATAGGGCGTATGGATAAGCCCTAGCGGGAAGTGACTTCCCGCAAATGGACCTATCCATACCCCCTGATGATTGCTGTTAGAAGATAAAGTGAAAAAAAGTAAAACACAAACAAAAAAATAAAAACACGTACACCGCCCTTTTCCCCTTTACAAATGCCAATCGCCTCAAAAAAAGATCAAAAATAAATAAAGTACCCATATTTGGTATCGCCGCGTGCGTAATGACCCACCCTATAAATCTGTCACGTTAATTAACCCGTATGGTGAACTCCGTAAAAAACAAAAAACAGTTACAGAAATGCGATTTTTGTACATCCTGCAGCACATAAAATGGAATAAAAAGCGATCAAAAACTCATTTAGACGCCAACGTTGTACCAATTAAAACTTCAGTTTCATCCCGCAAAAAAAAGTCCATACGTCTCTGTATACGGAAAAATTAAAAAGTTACGGCTCTCAGAAGACAGCGATGCATAAATATTATTTAACACAATCAAAACACATTTTTTTTTTTTTTAAAAGTGCTTCAAAATTTAAAAAAACTATATAAATAGGGTATCGCCGTAATCGTATCGACCCAGAGAGTAAAGCTAATTGGTCATGGATACTGCACGATAAGCGCTGTTAAAAATAAAAAACAACTACTGGGAAATTGCAGTATTTCTTCACCCTGCCTTCCAAAAACAGATTTAAAAACTGATCAAAAAGTCTTTTCCCCCCAAAAATTGTACCAATAAAAACGTCAACTCTTCCCTCAAAAAACAAGCCCCTAAACAGCTCTGTACACAGAAAAATAAAGAAAAAGTTCTGTCACTCAGATTACAGTGATGCAAAAATGTCTTTTCTTTTAAAATAAAAGTGTTTTTATTGTGTAAAAGCAGTAAAACATAAAAAAAATATACAAATTGGGTATCGCTGTAATCGTATCGAACTGCTGAGTAATACTAGTATGTCAGTTATACTGCACGGTGACCGCTGTTAAAAAATAAAAAACACTACCAGGAATGCTGTATTTTGTTCAAAATGCCTCACAAAAACCTTAATAAAAAGTGATCAAAGCGGCATATGCCCCCCATAATGGTACTAATAAAAACGTCAACTCATCCCACAAAAAACAAGCCCAGAATCAGCTCTGTATACAGAAAACTGTATAGTAAAGATATCCTGTCATTTATACTGCACGGCGAACGCTGTAAAATTTAAGCCCAAAAAACAATGGCGGAATTGCGTTTTCCCCTCATTTTCATAGCCCAATGCAAAAAACAACAACTTTGTGACACCTGTGCACCCAAAATGTACAATACACCCCTAGATGAGTTCTATGAGGCGTGCTGAATCCAAAATGGGTTGACTTCTGGAAGGTTTCACCTGTTCTGGTCCTTTTGGGGCTTTGCAAATTTTACATGGCACCCATCAAAATCTTCATTCCAAAAGCCAAATAGCGCTACCTCCCTTATACCCCCTGCCATGCGCCCAAACAGCAGATTACACCCACATGTAGGGTATTGCCAAACTTGGAAGAAATTGCGTAACAAGGTTTTGGGTGTTTTTTTTTACCAGGATTCCTTGTAAAAATTAAACATTTTCAGCTAAAATTGCAGATTGGAAAAAACATTTTTTTTAATTTTCACAGCCTAACGCTAAAAATTTTTGTGACACACCTGTGGGGTCGATATGCTCACTACACCCCTGGATATATTCCTTAAGGTGTGTAGTTTCCAATATGGGGTATTTTTAGGGGAGTTTATTAAGTTTTAGCACCTTAGGGCCTCTTCACACCTGAAATGGCCCCTAAATAAAATGGTAATGAAAATTAGACCTCAGAGTCCGGTAGGTGCACCTCCTATTCTGGGACTTGTGGTTGAGCCAAATAATGCACTAGGGCCACATATGGGATATCTCTGAAAACGGCAGAATCTGGGGAATCAATATTAAGTTGTATTTCCCTGATCACATTTACCGTATTCTTGTGAACAATGTATAAAAATGTAAAATCTGCAAAAAAAATTTGAAATTTCACTTCCACTTTGCTTTAATTCCTGTGAAACACCTAATGGGTTAATAAACTTCCTAAATGTGGTTTTGAATACTTTAAGGGGTGTAGTTTCTTAGATGAGGTCATTTATGGGGGTATTTAACATACAGGCCAATCAAAATCACGTTCGAACTGGACTGGTTCTCTAAAAAATGTATATTGCAAATTTTGTTGAAAATTTGAAAACTACTAAATTTCTAAGCCCCCTAATGTCGTTAAAAAAAAAAAAAAAAGACATTTAAAAAAAGTGATGCCAAACTACAGCAGACATAGGGTAGATGCTAGTTATAAACTATTTTGAGTGGAATAACTATCTGTCTTACATGCAGAAATTTTTTTAAGTTTAAAATTGGTAAATTTTTCAAATTTTTTACGATTTTTTGATATTTTTCACAAATAAACAAGCAAATTTTGGACCAAAATTTCTTACTATCTTAAAGCACAATGTGTCACGAGAAAACAATCTCTGAATCACATGGATAGGTTAAAGTGTCAAAAAGTTATTCTCACATAAAGTGACACGACAGATTTCAAAAATGGGGCTCTGTCAGAGAGGCCAAAACTGGCTCCGGCGGTAAGGGGTTAATACATGTATGTTGGAAAATTGTTTGCTTTACTATGATATGCAGAATAAATAAAGGCAATAAAAAGTGAACAACCCCTTTAAGCCCAAGTATTATGTTGTTATGGCTGGAAGAAGACTTTTCTGGTCAGGGATATGTAGAAATACATGGTGGACATTCATATGTAAAACTGTCCATGTAGTGCCCAGAAGTAAATATTCTGACTGAGGAAGCCTTACCTTAGGTGGAAAACCTGTTATATATCTGTAAGCTATAACACATATGGACAAGACTTTTTGTAACGAGACAGCTTTCTTAATTATTGTCTTCAATGTGATAGAATAATGCTACCAATTGTTGTCATGTTTCCTTAATTAATCAGACATTATCTAATCAGTATAGGACAAGGGTGTCAAGCTCATTTTCACCACGAGCCACATGAACATTATGATTGCCCTAAAATTTCCATTGGAGGGTCTTGAAGGCTGGCAGAAATGTGCCAGCACCTGTGAGTTGCTGAACAGAGCGACTTGGAGGTGCACACCGGAACTCCCTATCCAAAATGGCGCCCGCTCCCTGTGTTGGTGCCTCTGCCAAGCGCTTGCTGCATCCTTTAGGGAAACTGGAGAGTGACCTTGCTCCTCCCTGCTTACTGTATCATGGCTGGCCAGATTTGGCTCATAGGCCTTGAGTTTGACACAGGTGGTATAGGGCAGTAATAGTACAAATGTACAAAAGAGCCAGTTAAGCTGACAATTTACATTAGTCATTATTAAGGGTTCACCGGTTCCCTGTGGCAAACTAGCCTATCCCCACATAGGGGGTATATTGATCTATCCCCCTTCTTTTCATCCCTACTTTTTGGATATTTTTGTGTATTTGCCCACTAATGAATTCTTAAATGAGGAAGGATGAGGATTAAATGAGGATTATTCAGTAGCAAATTCTTTTCACTCCCTGAGGTGTTGTAGTCTGAACAGGCTCTAAGAGAGGTAACATTTTAGTGTTAGGACTCACCTGTGCTGGGATCCCCTTGACGCAATTGGGAGGTGAGCTTAAACATTTTTGATCAAAACTTATGAACTAAGAATCCCAGGTTTCATATTTCCTTAGCAGTAATGAGTTTTAAAAAATTGCTATATGCCTTTGATGTTTTACTTCGTTTTTAGTGTGCAACTGATATTTGGAATAGATAAATGAGGAAGGAAACGCGTCTCGGCTTTTTTTGTGATAACCGTACCCTATTTCTTTTTTTAGAATAGGGCTTGGTGTAGGGATTTATAGGTTTATACTGTGGGACTGCCCTTTTTGGGGCGTAAATCCCGCTAAGGGCCAGGGTAGGTGTTGATTAGGGAATATATAGGGTCTATACTCCATTATAATTTTTCCCTACAGCATCGACTAAGGACTTGGGGCTCTTGATGCTTTGCTGAACCCTTGAAATACGGACCTACTTTGGGGAGTCTTATCTTTTTAATTAAGTTGATTAAAAGACATGTTTTAGGTGGAATATTTTTCTTTTGTGTTTTAACTTTGATATTCCTGTATGATATTTTTTCTGTTTTTTGACAATTTACATTAGTCTAAATCATGTCTTATATCACAGCATATGACTGAACAAAAACACATACATATGTAACTGTACACCTATGCATCTGTATACCTGCCACTGATTTTCATTAAAAAGGAGCACTGTTTCATATTGTACTGAAAATTATATTAGCTTCTCTATTTCCTATATTTAGAAAAGAGATCTAAACATAAACCATCCAAATGTGCACCAAATTGTTTTTTTAAGACATATGTCTGGCTCTAGTTATAGTATAGGTAATTACAGTATATGTTGTCACAAGTCGGCCCATGCCCTTAGCAGGAGATGTGCTTGTGTACCTTTCTTTCTGTGTGACGTGTGATGCCTCCGGCCCTCAGTCTGCCAGCTTTCCCGTTCTGCTGCAGGTTTCTCCATTGGGCATGTACTTGTTCTCTGTGATTTAAAGTGCCTGTGCACCCTACCCAGCTATGGCCTGTTACATAATCCTATATAAAGGGCATTGCACCCTCAGCTTTCTGCCAGGTTGTTGGTGTGCATGACAGTGTCCTGCGCTGCTTTCTGCTGTGCTGGTTCTTGGTTCTCATCTTGTTTCTGATATCTCCATTTGTACGCAGCCTGCCTCGACCTTCTGCCTGATTAGAACAGTAATTCGACTGCCCTGACTTTCTGCTTGTGACTATGCCTTTTGTCTCCATTACATCAGCTGTCACTATGAGTGACCACATTGGTGACTTCACTGCAGTAAGTCCAAATGCCTTGTACAAGGGGTTAAAGGGTGAAAACCAGGGGACTTCTTAGACTCACTGCTAACCGTAGTTCTATGCCAAAACTCGTGGCTGTGATAATGGATTCACCTCCTGCTTCCTAAATTGTGACATATTTTTTGGTCCTTAATGGATTTTTTTTTCCCTACAAAGATTAACTTTCAGCATGTAAGGACAAGTAATTGAAGACTTTCTTAATACATTGGTCTTTTGATTTTTCCTACTGGTCAGGAGAAAAGAGATTTTATCTGATTTGAGTGCACACAGGTTTCTCTAGTTACCGTTACTGCTCTCCCTTCCTGATTACACAGCGAGCCGGGAGTGATGTCACCATGGTTGGACAGAGTAGTCCTTCTCTCTAGCAAAATTAGATTAATTAATTAGTGAAAAGCACTTTTATTCGCTCTGTAGCTTTTGTTTACTGAAGATTAAATCTTCTGAACTTATGTCAGTATAAGGCTCAGCTAGTTACAGAAGAGCTAAATATGCTAATCACTGCTATTGAGCCACCCACAGCCTGACCAAGCAGTGCAAGTCTTAAGCTGTCTGTATCTCTGTGAAATAGCATGGTGAGACATCCCCTTTAAGGCTATGTTCACATGGTAGAATATAACGTAGACCACATGGAATCCATATGCATTCCATGTCAAAATCTGCATGAATCCCACCATGAATTTGCATCCTCTTACATGTTAATGGGAATCCATGCTATGATTATTTATTTTGAAGTGCCATTAATACCCGGACGCTGTACATTCCAGATGGGGGGATTACATACATAACACAGGTCCAAACAAAGTACAATGACAACACTAATTGACTAACAACTGGTGCAGAAGGAGAGAGCATGTAGGCTTACAAACTGCAAATGCACAGTAATTTCTACAATACATCCATAAACTGCCGCATGTAAAATCCCTGACAGGAATCTGAGGGTTGGCTACGAGCCGACCTGCAGTGCTGAAAAGTGCTCTTTGGAACACCCCTTTAAGCCCGGGGTTACATGCTGTAGCTGTTGCAAGTGGGTAAGACCACATCCAGATGCGGAGGCTAATAGTGATACATTTTTGACAGCAAATATGCAATACTAGTAGAAAAATCATGCGGTCATTGGTCACCAGTTAAGGGTATGGTTTCAGCATCATGCCTAAAATTTTATTGCATGTAAGAAACTGAACTAATGAATTTCATGGCTCACAATTACTAGTGGATTGCTAGAGAGACATAACGGGGTGATTAATGATAAGCTTTTACAGTATAAGACACGCGTATAATGTTCTTGCACATGAGCACAATGTGAAGTATGGTATTCAGCATACCAATGATGGGTATCTAACCCTATTACACTAGAGGTTGTTTGTCTTTAGATAAAACTTGGTCAATTGGCCATGTAGGTGGTTTCATACACTGGGCCTCATTAATCAAAACTCTCTTTTGTTGGCCATAGCAACCAATCAGAGTTCAGCTTTCATTTTTTTTAAATGATCTGGAGAAGAGAAACCTGAGTTTTAATTGGTTCCTTTATCCAACAAAAACAGTCTTGCGGATAGACAGTTAAAATAGTGTTTTTTGGAAAGCCACCACTTTACTTTTTAGAGCCAAATAATTTTTCAATTCCAATTTTAAATTCCTTCCTTCATACTCCTCATTCCTTTTGAATCCACTGCTGGATTTATATAAAAAAAAAAAAAAAAAAATGCATCAAAAAGGATTGTGAAACCACCCTTGTAGAGGCAGTGCTGGGTCTGTTAAATGTTGGACACCAACACCACCTGATGAGTCACATTGACTACAATGGGGTCCAACGCGGTAGTTTTAACAAAATGAAAACAAACAGTACTGCATACTGGGCTATTTTTCTGTAATTTTCGATGTAATGTGTCCCGGAAATTCCGAACACAGACTAGGAAGTAGATATTGATCTATCCTTACAGATGTAATGAACAATGTGCTATGCAAGGCAATTGCTTCTTTCTTAGGCTACGTCTCCACTGCACAGAAAAACGATCGTAGAATCCTAAAACCGCCGAAAATACGATCGTTCAGGCAGCCCATAGACTTAAATAGAAAAAACGACGTGTAGTCTACACAGGTCATTTTTTCTCTACTCGTCTTCTGGCGCCGGGCTATTATACAACATGTTGTATAATATGCCGGTGCTTTGTGTTTTTTCATCGTTTTCCCATACAATCAATGTATGGGCCGACGGCAAAAAATCTAGAACCGACTGTGGTTTTTGCAGAAAAAGTTTGGGTGGTTTTTGTCCAGTGCAGTGGGGATTTAGCCTTAGTTGTTGTTTTGTATTTAAAGATACCCCCAGCAGGACAAAATATACATCAAGTTTGTAAATGGGGAAATCACTGGATATTGCAAAGGAGCTCTAAATGAAATATGCTGCTAAAACACGCCTTACTATATTTGGCCTTTAAGGTCTCATCCCCTTCTGCAGAAACTGGCAGGCGTTGTGCCTTCACTTTCTCTGTCACATTCGTTCTCTAGTGCTTACAAGGCATTTTTTGCAGTTATTTGCTCATAGTGACAGAACTCTTTTTATGGCCACTTCAAAGTCTCGTAGAATTGGCTGCAAAGAAGAAAAAAAAAAAAAAACACACACACACACACACACACAAGGACCAAAGTGTAAAAATCAGCAGCTGCTGCTGGCTTCACAAGTTGGAGATGCAGTTCTAGTGAAGGCACTGCTGCGCTCGGCCAACTTGTTGACCAGTCTGAAGTTGTTGAATAGCTCAAATACTTATCATATTTGTGGTTGCTCCACTCAGCGGGTTTACTCTGTTGTGCATTAAAAGGAACTGGCTTTTGTCACTCTCAGCTTCTTCAGCTCCATTTACATACATATGCATAGACTGGCGTGTGTGTTTGTGTGTGTGTGTACATTCACTATGGGGCACATCTACATTTTTTTCTTTATCAGTAGCTAATGTATCATTAACGGATTGTATATATCTGTTATGTAAAATCTTAAAGGGGTTGTCTCACTACAAGGATTGATTTTTAGGTTAAAGATCTTGCAAAAATAAGTCACTTTGCAATATATGTCCATTAACAGTGTCCTACCTATTCCTAGATATCCCCTCTTGTATGGGCTCCATCAGCTCCTCATCTCGCTATAGCTACAGACCCGTTTGATCTCTCCTGAAAGGCTGCCGACACTGGTTGCTATAGCTACATACCTGGTGACCTCAGCAGCTCGTCACTGCAGTCAGTAAAGCCAGTAAATACACCCCTGAATTAAAAAATGAAACTGAGAAAACAGAACTGAGGTAAGATGAATCAATGCAGTGAGACAACCCCTTTAAAGTCTCATTGAACTGCTGTAAGTTTGATGGAAATGATTCAATCTGTGACACTGATACATTCCGTTAAAATCTGCAAACCATGACCTTGGAATCCTTCTAGAGCAGGTCTATTTTGTTATAGTGTGAACACTGACCTGAGCAGGCATTATTCTAATACACAGTGTAACCATAAATATTCACTAAACTATATTTCAGTGTTAGGGTATATTTATATATGGAAGAGTCCAAAGCAATTCAATACGGATTTGGAGTTGGAATCCTCATGTAATTTGATGGCTATATATTTGAATGGCCAGTCCCTGCTATAGTTCACACAGTGAACTACAGCGTGGAGTTTCTACACCACAGATTCATTCTTTTAAGCGGCTCCTTGCCAGTTCCCGCTCTAGCAGGATTTCTGCCAAAGAAAACATGTTGGATTTTTCCAATTGTAAAGTCCGAAGTATGAACAAACCCTTAAAGGGGTTGTCCACTTAAGGTTTTTTTTTTTTTATATTATTTGTAATATTGCTGGCAATTTAACCCCTTAACAACCGCCCACTGTCTTTTTACGGTGGCCGGTGCATGTTCTCTGGTGGTAGTGACACCAAAAGACAGTGCTGTCTTCAGAGGGGTTTGCGGTTCCCAGTGTCACAGCTGCACTGTGCATGGCAAGGACCAGAGTCTTCCCCTGATCCCCACCATTTAAGCCTGTGATTGCCATGGACTGAGACCTAGTCAAAGGGTATTCCCCTTTCTCCCTCGGGTCACCATGTTTTCCCAGTGTCCAATGGAGCCTGGGGAATGTTGTCAGGGCTGTCTCTGAAGTTAACCTGCTGTTAGGGTACACTGTGTGTTCCCCAACAGCAGCCTCTGTCATAAAGTATTAGCATACATAAGTATGCAAAATCATTACCAATTGTAAAACAACAACAAAAAAATAAAAAAATATAAACATTACACACAAAAAGCTACAAGTTTTAGGTATCCACACAACCGTAATAACCTGTAGAATTAACAGGTTATTTCATTTGAAACAAACGTAAAAAAAAAAAAGCAGGCAGAAAATGGCTTTTCATATTTACAACACAGATTTAAAAAAAAAAAAATACAAAGTAATTTAAATGTGTTCTCAAACTACGCCCCTAAAAAAATGCAAAGTTTCTCGAATTAAGCAATGCATCATACAGCTGCGCACTAAAAAAATAAAAAAGCTATGATTGCTAAAACTAAGGGAGGCAAAAACTAAAAAGTGTATGTGGTCATTATGGCCTTTCCACTCCTGGTGCTTAAAAAGAATGTGTCATCAAAAATGAGTCATTGTTGAAGTACCATTTTTATGTTAAACACATTTTTTAGGAATTTTTTTTTTTTTTTTTTTTACATTTTTCATATCACTTTCAATATTTTTTAATAATTCTAAAGTCTTGCAGTTTTCACTTTGGCCACTAGGCCTTGTTTGCACTGCAGTCAGAGAGATGCTTTACAGTAGCTTCATGCACATAGGAGATTTAAGACTCAGTCCCATTCACTTCTATAGGAGAATTTTCTAGTCATGCTCTGTTACCTGGGAAGAAGTCACCGTGCAGGGAGGTGAAAGGGTGAACAATGACTATCTCCTCTTGTGACTGGTGGATCCTATGTTATCTATTCATACTGGTGTCTCCTTTCAGTTTGACCCTCTTTGTGCTGATAATGAGCAGACAACTGAGAATCTTTCTGTACAGAACCGGAAGTGTTAGACTATTATTAGGCTTAGTGGCCAAAGTGAAAGCTGCAGGACTTTAGAATTATTAAAAAAATATTGAAAGTGACATGGAAAATTAAAAAAAAAAAATAACCAAAAACTCGTAAAAAATGTTTTGAACGTAAAAATGTGAGTTAAACAATAAGTCATTTTTGATGACACATTCCCTTTCAAGGGTTGAAATGAAAAAAAAACAAAAAAAAAAACTACTCCCCTCTCCATTCATCTAGGATTCAACGCTGAACTGTACTTACTCTTCTGTTTACTTCTGCCAAACAGAGATGTTGGCTGTAGAGGTCGCATGTCACTGACTCATGTCACCGCTCAGAAGTGCGCTATCCAAACGGTGAAGTCAGGCAATGGCCAATTAGTGGCTGCAGTGATGACGTCCCCATTTGGAAAAAGCAAAAGATAAAACAGAACACCAGCAGAGAGTGAGGACGGCGCAGCATTGGATCCAAGGGTAGAGGAGAACATACGTTTTTTTAAATGGGCAGAAATTTACTGAAAATAAAAAGAAATTAAGTGGACAACCCCTTTAATATTCCTCATGAAATCTGCCTGCGGAAAAATACATTTGACATAGGGAACAACATGATCATTGAGATGCAGATCTCATGTGGAGTTTTCCGTGTGGCAAAAAAAATACCCCTAGAGTATAAGGGCGTCATGAAGAAGGGCCATCTGTATGAACAGACAATCTTATTTATTACTGTATCATATTTTATATCATTACCATCAACCATTACAAAAAAATTTACTGTGTCCTAGCAAAGATGCCCACATCTAGAGATGTGTGAAATATGTAGCCATATAGTATTGCCTAAAAAAACACATGTAATAGACGTTTCCCTTTTTATGGAAAAGTGGTGACAGTTGCTTATTGTTAAAGAGGTGTTCCAATCTTTTGACTTCCTAGTTGTAGCTGGCTCAGAGAAGCGAGAGGTGGCCACGTTTGTGCATCTCTCTGATCTCTTCTATGGGAGTTACGAGATTGCTCAGCTGCATGTGGAACTCCTATAGAAATGAATAGTGATGAGCGATTGTGTCAACTATCGTTTTCGATTCGATAGTCGATATCGGCAATTATCATGACAATATCCGAAAGTCGATAACAGATTATCGGCGATGACCATTAAAGTCTATGGGAGAGGAACAAAACTTTCATTCTTATACCCAAACAGGGCTGGAGAAGCTGGAATTAACATCCACAACTGTAAACTGGATACGTGCTACATCTTAGGCAACACAATTAGGCAACAAGAGTCACAGAAAAAAAAAGTCAGACCATTCACTATCCCTGTCTTGTACCACAGCATGACCCTTAAACCTGCATGATCCACAAGTTAAAAAGTGCCAGAAGGCAGTATTATTTTAACCATCATTTTACCTGAACTGGACATTGACTATGCCTATCCTGGACCGCAGCATGACCCTTAAATTTACATGACCCACAGATTAAAAAGTGCTGGAAAAAGGAGTCACAGAGATATAGCGGCCTTGGCCGTGCTTACTCGTCCATGTGTCAGATGGACTTTGCTGGACACAGATACAGACAACACGCTTGAAATTTGAGATGACACGTGGCTGGCCAGGGCAGGGACGGCTTTTGTGGAAAATAAATGCCTGCTCGGCATCTGGTATTGGGGGCAGGCAAGGGCCATGACATGGCGGAACCCTTCTGTGTCCACCAGATGGAAAGGCAACATTTCCAAGGCCAAAGCCTGGCAATGCCAACATTCAGGCTTTTGGCTTTGGGATGGTTTGGGTTAAGGTGTTTCTTCTGCTCCCAAAACTGGTAGACAGAAGGCTAGCTGCTAGACTGGCCGCTGTACGGCGTGCAGGTCAAACTGGTGGAAGGAGAAGGGGTAGGATAGGTCTTTGGTGGTACTCGGGCGACGGTGGAGGCTGAAGCGGAGGCTGATCCTTGATCCTTTAACGAGCGCAATAAAACTATTCAAAAGTTACATGGATGAGAAATTGCGTTTTCTGTAGCAATAACACACGAGAACAGTTACTACAAAATTTCTGTATCCAAATTTAAGTACAAGGTGGCTATTTGAAAAAAACTGGGGCGCACCAAAGTGCAATACAGCTATTTAAAAGTTATACGGATAACAAAAGGTGTTTTTTGCACCAATGAAATACACCAACAGTTACTAGAAAATTTCTGTATCCAAATTTAAGTACAACGTGGCTATTTGAAAAAAACTGGGAGGCACAAAATAAAAGGTACAATTTCACCTCAGGTGCGAGGTGTGCTGGCCAAAGAGTGGTAAAAAAAAAATGCCATTTCAATGCAGGCTCAAAGCAGAGTCTGGGCTGCACAATATACACCCTCCTTTCCAGAGCGTGTCTTTCCGTCCGCACCCTCCCACTCCCCCCACGGCTGTACAGCGCTAGATGCTTCCTTAAAAGTCTGTCTAACTAAATAAGAACTGAAATTCTCTAATCTACTTATATTCTAATGTTTGTCGATTATAATCGCTCATCCCTAGAAATGAACAGAGAGAGCCATGAAATTGTGACCATATCTCCATTCTAGCAATGAGCCGGCTGCAACAAAAAAACGTTTAGAGATGGTGATACCCCTTTATTGCAGTTTTGCTACACAGTGGTACAGGACAAACAGAAAAGTCGTCACAGTAATAACACAATACAAAACCAACCACAGTACCCTGGGCTGTCTTAACAGCATTTATAGACCTCTGGACATAGCCGTGCACTGGGCCTTGCCTACACAACCACTCACAGGAATAAAAATGTAAATTATTGATCGCCGTCAGAATTTGTTGTCTCCAGTCATTGATTGAATCTTTGAATCCGTTACATTAATAATAATAATCTTTATTTATGTAGTGCCGACATATTCCGCAGCACTTCATAAGTTAAAGGGTATAAATAGACAAAAAACAAACATGACACAGTAAAAAGCGACTTCTAGATCAGACACAAGGTGTGAGGGCCCTGCTCGCAAGACCTTACAATCTATTAGACAATATTCTGCTGCCATAGCACTGCAAGCAATAAAAATAGCAACATTTCTATTGTGAATGTTGACGTGCCTACTCTCCACTGCAATCTTAGAGTTTTTCTCCTTCTACTGAGTAACCAGGAATATTGAATGTTGAGGAGCATCACCAGAAAATTAGTGTGAATTCTGGTTGGTTCATAGATTAGCATGGGGGGTCCTTATGCTCATGGGGCCTCTGGTAAACTACCCAGCATGCCCATGACGCCTTCCAAGAAATTAATCAAATAATAATTTTCTCTGATTGACCAAATTGGTTGATGAAAATGAAAGTCAGAATAAAATTGAAATTAAGTATAAATCAAGTTTTAATGTAAAAACCTCCCAATGATAAGGCTGCGTTCCCACGGCAAGGGACAAATACCGGCTGGTATCTGTCCTGTTTTGCGGCCGTCCCCACGGCCGTGGGGAGGACGGCTTTTCTCCGCAATGAGCGGAGAACAGCCCTTGACCCTCTTCAATGTTCCCAGACAGAAGAATGAACATGCTCGATGTTTTCTTGAGCGGACCGCGGGCGGAAAACCCGCCCGACGGAAAACCCATGCAGTGGGGACTGCTGCACGGGTTTTCTATAGAGCACAATTGTGCTCATTTTCGGCCGGTTTTTCAGGCGGTCTGAAAAACTGCAAACTGGCTGAAAAACCGGCCAAAACCCGTGCCATGGGGACATGCCCTAAGGGTTTTTTTTCAAAATTGAAATACTCAAAATACAATGTTTCAAATTGTTATGCATAACAGTTACAAAACATTTTATAGTTGTAAAGAACTAAAAATGGTATTTTGCAATTTGCAGCATAAACAGGTCACTGAAATCAAAAGCTATTTTAAATCAAAAACATCACAATAGGCCAAGCTACAAGTTAACATAGGAGCCTTTCTTCGATATCATCTTCAAAATTCTTGCATCCATTAGGTTTCTATTTGTCAGAATCGCCTCCCAGAGCTGTTGTTTTGATGTAAACTGCCTCCCACCCTCATAGATCTTTTGCTTGAGGATACTCCAGGGGTTCTCAAGTGTTTTGAGGTCTGAGGAGGATTGTGGCCGCAACATGAGTTTTTCTCTTTTTATGCCCATAGCAGCCAATGA
This sequence comes from Phyllomedusa bahiana, assembly GCA_025379985.1. Taxonomy (NCBI): domain Eukaryota; kingdom Metazoa; phylum Chordata; class Amphibia; order Anura; family Hylidae; genus Phyllomedusa; species Phyllomedusa bahiana. The sequence goes on along the minus strand of JAODAL010000851.1, from coordinate 209,389 downwards.
CTCCAAGTTATTCTTTGCAGCATGAGGATGATGTTGCTATGGAAGGCATGGTTCTTCTTTTTGGACCATGGGAGAAAGTGGTCAGAAACTCTACAAACTTTGCAGAGCTCATTTTCACACCGTCAGGGACACCTAAGGAGCTCTCGCTCCATGCTTCCAGCCCAAAACATGACTCTGTCACCTCCTTGCTGACGTCACAGCCTTGTTGGAACATGGTACCCATCCACCAACCATCCATTACTCCATCCATCTGGAGAATCCAGGGTTGCACGACATTCATCAGTAAACAAGACTGTTATAAAATAAGTCTTCGTGTACAATATCTCACAAAAGTGAGTATACTTCTCATATTGTTGTAAATATTGTATTACGGTATATATTTTCATGAGACAACACTGAAGATATGACACTTTGATACAATGTAAAGTGGTCAGTGTGCAGCTTGTATAATAGTGCAAATTTGGTTTGTCCTCAAAATAACACACACAGGCATCAATGTCTAAACCAATGGCAAGAAAAGTGAGTGTACTGCTAAGTGAAAATGGACAAATTGTGCCCAATTTACCATTTTCCCTCCATAGTGTCATATGACTCGTTAGTGTTACAAGGTCTCAAGTGTGAATGCGGAGCAGGTGTGTTAAATTTGTCATTTTCACTCTCACACTCTCTCATATGTTCACTGGAAAGTTTCAAACATGGCACTCAGGCAAAAAAATCTGTGGATCTGCAAAAAGAATTGTTGCTACTAACATAAAGATGAAGCCCAAGGTATAAGAAAAGATTACAACTGTAGCTCCAGAATCGTGATTATGATAATCCAGATGATCCAAATTTGGTGTTTAAAATGACACTAATTTATTGTGAAACCATTAAAAAACTGGTTTTTTTTATTACATTAGTCATTGACATTTTACGCGTTTCGAGACCAATGGCTTGAGGCTTGTTAAAGCCAGGTTAGTTGGCGAAACTTGTCGGCGAGGTCAAGATATGAAGTTTTATATTGTGATCTCTCCACCTCTGTCTACTAGTGTTCACCTGCTGCTGTCGGTGTATGTCACAATGGGGGCTTATTTGTTCTGTGTCCATGAAGTTTAGGGACGGACACTGACCCATGTCTGTTGGACGTTGGGTTTCCTCGTGACTGTTGCGTGTATCTTGACTAAGATATAAGCTCAACCTGTAGTACGGTATGGCGGTTCCACACTGTCTTAGTTTTTTGAAATAGGGTGGTTTATTCCCTTTTTTTTCTTTGCAATTCTGGAAGACGGGAATTATTGTTGAGGGGTAGAGTTCTGGTTTATTTTTTTTATTTTGTGTGTTTTGTGGTTTTGGTTTGAGATTTTGTTTTTGTTCCTCGGGGTAGTTGTTGTACTTGTTTGAGAATCTGTTCAGAGTGGATGTTGGCCTAGGAATTTGTTTGGTTTTAGTGGGTGTGGGAAGGGAACACCAAATTGTGACGGTTTGACACTTTATATGTTATCTGATACTTTTCAGGGTCTTATTATAAGGCAATGATGAAAAATGAAATCTGAACTTATTGTTATGAACATTACTAAGTAAATTAAATGAGCGAAGGAGAGGTATATTAGGTTTTTGATCGTTATATAAGATTGAATTATTTGATTTTAAGAGGTGTTTATATTTATATATTAAATATTTCCTGTAATTTAGGGGTATATGAACTGTGTCATGTGCCATGATAAGTGGAGGGTTTTGAACAGGTTTGTTAGGTTGCCAGTGTGTGTACGGTTCACTGATCCATGGATGGTTAGTTTCTGGGGGGCATTGCCCAAAGGGTAAGGTGCTTGTGGGGGGGTAATATTTGTACTTGTTATTGTTATGGTGTGTTTGGCAGGGGGGTGAGGGTTTTGTGTTCATCGGTGGGACTGGAAGTTTGTGGTGCAGTGATGGTGTCAGGGGATGGTGTGGGGGGGTAAAGATGGCCGTTGAATGGTTATTGGTGGGGGGGGTGTGTGGATGTGGTGTAGGGTTTTGGCGTTGTAAGAGGAATGAGTTTATGGGGGCGTGCATAGGATCACGAGATTAGGAGGTGGTGTGATGGGGATGGAAAATCATTGATTGATATGGGTTTGGGAGTTGGCTAACGGGGGAGCTGGTGTGTTTTGGGGATGGAATAGTGGTTTCGGTGAGGGAGTGGAGTGGGTGGAGTGGGGGTGGGTGGAAAAATGGTTATAGGTGGGTCAGGAGAAGTGGGGGCGGGTGGTAGGTGGTTGATGGGGGGTGGTGGAGGGGGGGGATGGAAGGGGGTGGTTGGGGACAGTAACAGTAGGGTATGGGTGTGCTATGTGCAGTGTGCGGCACAGTGGGTTGTAAAGTCTTTATTGTGGTGTTGTAAGTGGGTTCTTTTTTGGGGTACGGGGGGTTTGTGTTTGGTGGGGGGGGGTGGGGGGGTGGTGGGGGTGGGGTCATGAGCGGGGGGAGGGTCTGGTAGGGGTGGGACTCGCCCTGAGTGTTTCCTGCTTCAGGGGGATGATTGGGAGCTCATGGGGTGGGGTGGCATTCTTTGTTGGCCAGGGTTGGGTAATTTGGTATTTGCATATGGTGGAGGGTACAGTGCAGTTGGTGATTACAGATGAGGATTTGTTTGGTGGGGGAGGGGATCGGGGGGGGGGGTTAGGAGAGAGGTTGCGGTTGTTGGTGGAGGGATGTATTCCGATGATGATGGTGAATTTGCGGTTGCACACTTTCGGCGGGTCTGGGGTGGGGGTTTGGGGTTTTGATTAGCGCACTGTGCCTCTGGTGTGTGATGGGGCCGGATTTTGTGTTGGGTGAGCTCGTATGGTATTTGCGGCATTGAAGGTATGATAGTATATTGTCACTTGTCTTTGGTAGTGGCGGTTTTCTGTATAGATTTTCTCTGTGTTTGGTGGCTTTTATTATCATGACATCTGATTCAAAGCGTCTTAGACTCAATTCTGTTATTTATTTGGCATTGGGATTTGGATATATAGTAGGGGAAAATGTGGGGTGGTGGGCTGGGTGAAATGGTTATGTGGATGTAATGGGGGTGGTGTTGTATAAATGGGTGGAGTAGGAGGGAAAATTTTATGTTGTCTGGAGAGGTGTGTTTGTGGGGCGAAGTTTTATGGTGAGTCGTATAGGTGGGGATGGGTGGGGGAGGGGAGGGACTGGTATTATTGTTGGATATGGGTTGTGGGGTTGTTTGTTTATAGCTTCATGGATTTAGATTTATTTTGTTTATTCTCTGATTTGCATGTATATTAATTTGCACTTGGGTATGTTTTTTGGAGAGGTTGCACTTTATTTTCGGGTTTCAGGGGTGAGTGTGTTGGTTTTTGTGCTGACAATTGCACTAAGACTTTTGCTGGTGGTGTATATGTGGTTGGAGGGTGGGGTTGGCGGGGGCAGTGGTTAGGGAATTTCCATGCGTGTGGGGCGCCTATGATCAGGGGGGGGGGGATGTGAGGAGAATTTGGTCGTTGGACACGTTTGTTTCTGGTCGAGGTGTGCATTGGCGTTTTACATCGGGTGTCCGTCGGGTTTTGTAGATGCAGTTTTAATTTTTTGTTGCATGACGCTTCGTTTGCTATAGTTTTTTTGCGTTTGTTGTCTTGGACAACAGGGTAATGGGATGTGGTCATTGTTTCATCACTGATTATTGTAGTTGTTTTTGTGTGTGTGTTGTGTGTAGTGGTGTTTGATATAGGTTATATTATGTAGGGCTGGGTTATTGGCGCGGTTTTGTAGCGTGGGTTTGCTATGAGGTTGGAGTTTTATCCTTGTGTGTTTGGGGTTTGGATTGGGGTTGTTTTTTTAGACACATTTGTGGGGGGTGGGAGGGGGGGGTTGGACGGATACGCCATTCACTTTTAATGTGTGGTGTTTTGTGGGGGGTATTATTTGTGTAGGTTTGAGATTGTATTTATTCATTTAACGTTTGACATCTTGCTATTATCTTGGGGGTTTGTAAGGGGGGATTGGGCTGTTGAGGATTTTCTGGAGGTGGTTAGGGGTAGAAGAGGGGTTCGTAAACGTTTGCTCAAACGGGGTGCTCTCTCTGGTTTGTTGATGAGTATTGGGCGGACATGGAGGGGGTTGCCATAACCAGGACTGATAACCTTACAGTGTAGGTGAGCGTATATGGGGTAAAGGCTCGGCCTGAGCGGCTGGGGGTGGGTAACAAATGGCCGGGGGGGGGGAGATTTGTGGAGAGTTTTGTTTAGGATGGTATGAGGGGGGTGGCTGTTAGAGTTATTTTGGGGATTCTTGGGGGGTTGGGTTGTGGTGGGTGTAGGGTTTGCAGGGGGGCTTTGGATTCACGAGGCATGGTCTTCTCGGGGTTGGGCACAAGACCTTGACGGGTAATATGGGTGGGGTTTGAGGTGGTTGCAATAGTGCAATGGGTAATACAGATCTTGTGCAGGTCTCTGAGTAACTGTTTGCCATTAGCATTATTTTCTAATTAATGTTTTTATCTTGTGTTTCCTGTCAAATAAACTATCAGTTCTTGAGGTTTCTATGTAGGATGCAGAAAAAAATGGGTTATGCAACTTTGACAAGGGCTAAAATTTGATAAGTAGAGGACTGGTTTAGTATCATAAAAATGGTGGAGACAAATAAATACGCATAGGTTTTAGGGAGCTTACAGAACATCGTTTTGGCTGTATGTAGATTTATAATAGAGGTAGTTCTGCTCTGTCATTGCAACCGGTGATTTCGTTCTTGACATTCTGTAGACAGCACAGATAAGTATTTCATTGGTGGGGGTTTCGAAACGGGAGCGAGGAGGATAACTTCTACTTGTGGTGAGGAACCAATAAATTGGTCGGTGGGAGGGTTTTTTTCTTGCATTCAGGACCTCTACTGATGTTTTTGCATAATAAAGCAAAGGGCGTTTTTGGGAAAAAAAGAGCCGAGGCGCTCCACAGCGCACTACTATTTGATGTAGTTATCTCAGTTAACATGTTAGCTGCTGGAGCCTTGCAATGTCGAAAGGGATTTTTGAGCATATACCAGTTAGTTCAAATACAGATCAGGCTGTTTCGGGGTTCTGCCCATCGTCTGGTGCAGTGTAGTAACTTACTGGGTTGGGATGGAGTTGTGTGAGGCAACAAGTGTGGCTTTGGAAGTGGAGTGGCTTTTGGTGGGGGTTTGGAAGACAGGGGAGCTCTGCCTTTAGGTACTCATTAGGTCACCCCTATCGCTAGTGATCTTATTGAAGCCACTCAGCTAGCTGATATGCTTAGGTCTGGCATGCACACAGCCCAGGGTTCAAACTAAGAATGCCCCCAATGGTAAAGAGCAGTAATAGCAGGCTGAAGACACGAGCCTATGGAAGCCTGAAGGCCTGTGAACTGCTGGGATGTCACTATCAACTAACCTTAAAAGATTTCACTAGCCTGTCTAATAATGAGCACTTTCAACCCTAACCCTCCCTTCGGATCCAATACCCCAGATACTTAGTAACCCATAATAATAATTATATTAATAATCTTTATTGTATATAGCGCCAACATATACGCAGCACTTTTACATATTGAGGGATTAAGCACAGACAAACCAGGACATTACATTTAAAAATGCATACTGAACAAAATGAGACACGATGGTCCTGTGAGCGGGACCATGCTCGCAATGTGCTGTCTATCTTTCTAGGGGTGTATTGGGGATGAAACAATGGGTGACAATGGACTTGGTTTTCTAGGGTTACCCAGCAATACTGGTTACATGTATTTTGGAGGGTTGTATAACTGTTTATGGTGGGCATGGAATTCCGTGCTGCCCATCATTTTCATTCGATTTACAGAATTGGTGCAGTGGGTGCACTTAGTGCTGGTAAAGTTTGTTGCGTCGTGTCATGAATTTGGGGGGTTTGAAATTAGCGGATATCTTGATAGGCTTGGTTCTAGAATGAGTTTTAACGTGCGCACTTAAAACTGTCGAGGGTTGCGACAGTGTGCCTGATCACATGGGGTAATCATGTTCCTAGAGAAAGGGTTGCAATACGTGCAAATTCTTGGGGTGAAGGCATGGGAGGTTAGTGTAATGGTGTGTGGTGTGTTTTAGATTGTTCAGTTAGCTGAGCACGGAGAGCGCTACTGGGCACATATGGTTTTTAGTGGTGGATATGGATTAGATCACCAAGAGTATGTGAGGTGAGGAGTTTTATGGCGGGTTGTCCTCACTCGGGCTGCACTGTCTTGGAGAAAGCCTTATGGTGTGTCCCCGAGAGTGATGAGTTTATTGTTGTCTTTCTTGTACTGATTAGGTAGCCATAGTGCATGAAGAGACGACTGACACAGAAGGTTATGAGGCTCAAGTATAGAGGGTGGAAAAGAAAATCAAGCCTGGCTGTCTGCATTCAGACAGATTTGCAGAGGGAGTGAGTTATTATAGAGTGGATTTGACCTAATTTGTGCGTTGTATGTCACTGTAGACGAGACAAGAATATGAATATGAGCAACATTGAGAGTTGTGTCGATTTTCCACCTATGTTCGAAGGATAGGGATGATGGATTAGGGATAGATTGTTCTTGTGAGTGGGCTGGTGTCTGGTGCGGGAATGGACCTTGGGTTTGGTTTTTGCGGGGGGGGGTGGTTGGTCTGTTCAGAGTTCTAGTTTTACACCAAGACAGAGGGAATGGCGGCCTATGGAGTGGTAGGTCTGGTGCACTCGCTCTCGGTGTGTGTCTTTTGCTGGGTTGAGGTTCGGGTGAGTTGTTGGGGAGGGATGCGTGGTTAGTGTTTGGGACAGGGGTAGTGTGTGGTTTAGTTGAGGATATGAGACGAGGGACATGATTTGTCCAGAGACAGCGGGTACAGAACATGTCACTGGGTGTTGTGTAGCAGGGCAGGAGTGATTTACTCGGGTGGACGGTTGTATAGTTGAGTGTCCATCAGCGTAGAGAATGGTATTGGAAGCCAAATTTTGAATTGTTTTGTCCAATGGGGGCTGTGTAGAGTGAAAAGAGCGAGGGGGGGACCAAGAAGGGTCCCTGGGAGGAAAACCCCTTAGGACAGCCCAAGAGGAAGAGGGGAGAGAGGAGTAGAAACCGGGGGGAAAATGAGACACTGAAGGAGGGTCTGAAGAGGTAGGAAGAGAACATGACGAGTGCGGTATTGTCCTGGATACCGATGGACACGGAGCACAAAATCGGGCTGAGGAGGGCGAGGTGGTAGATCAACAGTGTCAAACGCTGCAAGAGAGATCCAGAAGAGTAGCAACAATGAGTAGGTTACCCTGAGATTTTGCTGTTAGGAGGTCATTTTGTGTAAACTTTAGAAAGAGCGTTTCTGTGGAGTGTAGGGTGCGGAAACCGGGATTTGCAGTGGGTCTAGAAGAGAAGTTAGCAGAGGAGAGTAGACCAACCTAGCGTTCACTGGATGTTTGGAGATGAAGGGCAGTTTTAGAGGACTGGTCGTAGTTATCAGCAAGGGACAGGGTCCAGAGAGGGGCTCTTTTTAAGTAAGGGTGTCTATAACTGAGTGTTTATAAAGGAAGATGGAAGATCCCAGTGCGAGAGAAGAGGGTGAGAGGTTTACAGATTGTAGATGTGGTTCGAGAGTGGACACTGGAGGAAGAAATGGGACTGGGACTAGGTGGGAGGGACATGGGGTCACTAGGAAGCAAGTGGTTGGGGCGAAGAAGCAGGACAGGAGAAGCCTGGGTCACTTCTTCTGGATGTCGGGTCAAGGACTGAGAGCAGATTAGTGGAAATACGGGGCGACGGACAGGATGGGTGTAATGGGGGGATTGTGATGGTGATGTTTGATGGATGCTGTTCAATTTTGTCTGTGAACGTGAGTGGCCAGGTCTTCAGCAATGAGGTCAGTGACCAGGGGCCTGTGCTTTTGGGCCTGAGGTGGGAGTGTGAAGGTGTCAAAAACAGACGTTTTGGAGTTGTTGTGTATTGTGGAGATGACGGAGGTGTAATATTTTTGTTTGCGCATGTGAAGGGCAGTGTGGTAGGTCCGGGCATGAATTTGTCGTGGAGTAAGTCTGCAAGTAGGCTTTGACTTTCTCCACAGACGCTCAGCGGCACCTGGAACAGCGCTGTGCAGATGGCGTGTTCTGAGGCGGGTAATGTGGCCAAAGCTGCGGCGTCTGACTATGGTTGGTGCGGTGTGTGAGTGCGTGCCAAATGTCCTGTAGGTGGGTAGTGTGAGTTTCATTGTAGTGTTTTAACAGACGGTCAGAACTGGGAGGAGAGTGGGATTGGTGTCTGTGAGGGCTCCTGAGTTTGATAGTAGCGGAAAGATTTCGGGAATAGTGGGCGACTGGTTGGTGAGGTCCAGAGAAGGCTGAATGTTGGTGATTTGTAAATATGAGATAAGGTTTATGATCCGAGATTTCATTAGGTGAGTTTGGGTAAGATTAGAAATTGTAGCAGAGGCTGGACTGAAGACCAGTTCTAGACCCCCCGAGTTCCATTCACGTGTGATTGTTGGAGAGTCAGGAAACTGCGAGAGGCCAAAGAAGAGGTTAGTGAAAGAAAACTGAGAGGCGGAAGGAGACATAGGGTAGTCAATGGGGAAGTTGAAATTCGCCCATGATGAGGTGTGGGTATTTCAGTCGAGAGGAAATGAGGAAGCCAGGCAGCAAAATGACTACATGTAGGAACTGGTCGGGGTGAGCCAGGGCGGTCTGTAGACAACTGCGACGACCACTCTGATGGAAAATGGCTGAAAGAGTATGAGCGGTGTGGACCTCCAAGGTGGGGGGGAGAAAGTGTGTGAGGGTTCAGGGGGTATGACCTGGGTAGGTGCATGTGTGAGGAGACGTATGCCAACACACTCAACCGGCCTTGTCTGGTCTGGGGGGTGTCGCTATGTGGGGTGTGAAGTGTAGGCCGTCGTATGTGAGGGCAGCAAGGGATGCAGTGTCTGATTGCTGGAGCCATGACTTAGGTGTGCTAGCAACAGTGCTAACAACCATACCTGTACATATCTATTAGCAGCTTTTAATCAGCACCCACACACATTACGGATGCTGCCCACTGGAATTGTGTAAATAAGGAAAAGAAAGTGGAGCTCACCAACAATTGTAATCCATCTACAGCTCACAATTCCTCTGTGTGGAGTGCAAGAATACCGAAGACCACCAGCAGAAAACCCAAATAGTGGAAAGTGCCATTTTGAATTTCCAGTGAAAAGTATGAGCGAGTGTGAGAGCAACACCAAACACACCTGCTGCCCATTTACCTCTGAGACTGTGTAAAATGAATGGGTGTACTCACTTTTGTTGCTAACAGTTTAGACATTGATGGTTGTGTGTTGAATTATTTTGAGAGCACTTTACATTGTATTAAAGGGTCTTATCTTCAGTGTTCTCCCATAAAAATATATAATACAATATTTATAAAAAATGTGTTGTACTCCCTTTTGTGAGATACTGTACATATTTGTTGGAGACAATGTAGCTGGTACTGGTGTTCTATAGGTGTGCACTATAAGTCACTGATGGCTGACCCCATTATAGAGAGCAGTTGTGAGATACTATAATAGAGGTCCACTGTGTAACATTGTTATGCCATTCTGGAGGGTATTGTGGGGCTAGCACTGTTATGGTGTTCCATACACATATATGTGTAAAGCACTGCTGGCACAGTTTGAGGGGTATTGTATTGGTGGCACCATTATAGAGACCACTTGTGGGAAATACTATAATAGAGGTCCACTGCATAACTTGCACTAGAAACATATAAGAGACCACATGGTCCATTTTCCATGCAAGCCAGACGTTGTTCTCAGACCAGTAAAGGCTATGTTACCATCAGATGTCAAGGAAAAGTATTGGAAGAAGCATCCAAGTGTATTAGAAGTAGTAAGTATTCACTGAACCGTTTTGATCTAGGGGCAATATGGTAATTTCCAATAATTTAAGAGGCTGTAATAAAACTGGATAGTACTCCGACAGTCATAATATTTTCCTTCCATTTACATACATAAATGAGGACTGCTTTTGTGGGAGTAATAATATTATTTAAAAACATATTTGTTTAGATATTTTTTAGCATTTAGCTTTTATAAATTATTTGAGAGTTAATGTAATGAAAGAAGAAAACAATTACACCATTTACTGGAAGAGTCTATAATATAAGGACAGAAGGAGCCCCCGCCCCCTTTTTGCTATAATCACTTAGATGCCGCAGTCACCATTAACAGCAGTATCTAAAGGGTTAAACAGCTAAGGTGTGAGTAATATCTAATCTCAATTATTGCAGTAGGAGGTCGGCTGTCAAACACAACTGTCTTCTTGGGAATGATAGCACGGATTCAGTAACTCCTTCGGTTCAGTTTTCTTTTTACCTACACTTTGCAGGTTATCCAAAACAAAATCCACACTAACTGGGTTTAGTCAAGGAATATCTACAACACATCCAGAACCAGATCATTTCAGAAAATGACATGCTCCATACTTTATTAATCCGTTCGGCAAGTCAATTTTTGCATAAAAAATGTCTTCAGTTTTATCCACTTTGCTGCTTCAATATTCTGCAGGAGATTTTTGGTCTCAAAATCCAGAAAGAAGATTCTAGCCTAACTGTATGGTGTGGTGCACCCTCATGACACCATTATAGTAGCTTTAACCTCTTACTGACGCAGCCAGTTTTGACCTCTATGACAGAACCCCATTTTTCAAATCTGCGTCACTTTATGTAGGTAAATTTTGTATTTTAAAATTTTTGTGCCCGTAAAGAAAAAAGTAAAAAATTTTTTGGGGTTTTGTTAAGGCCTTTTTTGATCCTTTTTGTTGGAAAAGAAATTTTCCCCCTTGATTTTTTACCCGGGGTTTTTTTTTCCTTTGGAAGGGGTTTTTTCAGAAAGGGATCCCTTTCACGCCCGCACCTCGCTCCAGCTATCGACCCCGCCCCTCCTCCACTGTCCCCCCCGACCCCTTGAACCCCCCGCCCTCTGATCGGCCCCCTCCCGCGCCCCCCCCCCCTTCCACACACTGCCAGTGTCCCCTCCCCCCTTCATTTGCGCTTTTGCACCCCGCTTGGGGTGCAAAGCGCGCTGAGTCCCCAGAGTGTGGAGCCTTTTGGACGGGGCCAAAAAGGGGAAACCCATTTCTTATGGCTTTTTGGTAAGCAAGAAGAATTGGATGTCAATTCCTTAATGCGGAGCAAAAAAGCGCAGCCGGGAGAGCTCTCAAAAGGGCATCGGACTCCCGGGGGGAACAGCATGGCTTTGCCTTAAAACCAATTTTAATAAACGGGGAAAATTGTTAGATCCTTTGGGCCTTAAACGGATCCAAAACTTTGGTGAACAACCCCTTTTTGTTGTAAAAAAAATAAAAATGTATAAAAATTTGGAAAAGCTCAAATTTTCTTCAAAAAAAACAAAAAGTTATACACCAAAAAATTTGTTTATAATAGCATCCCATTGTCTACTGTACATTGACTTTTTTATGTCTTTATTTTTTACGACATAAGAGGGTTTATAAATTTACTAGCCATATTTCACACTTAAGAGAATTTGCATCACAGAATTTTTAGGGACCAGTCCAGTTCTGTCGTGAATTTCAGGGTTTTTACTTTTGATTCCTTAAATGACTCAATCTAAAAAACTGCACCCCTTAAAGTATTCATAACAGCATTAGAAAGTTTGTTAACCTTCTAGATGTTTTACAGCAATTGAAGCAAATTTTCCATTTTAAGCCATTAATTATTGGAAAAAGTAAATGTAACGGGGAAAAGCAATCAATATTTATTTCTGATTTTGTCGTTTTAGAGATCTCATAGTGGGGGGCACCCTTTTGCTTCAAACACTAAGAATAGGAGGAGCACCTACAGGGTTTTGTGGTATAATTTTTATTATTGGAAACTACAAAGCTTAAAGCTTTCACAGATTTTCTTAACATTAGGCTGTGAAAATGGAAAATTTAGTTGTTTCCAATAAAATGCAGTTTTAGCTAAAAATGTGCACAAAGAGTCCTGGAATAAAAAAATAAAAAAAAAAAACACCCTGAAATTTGTTATACAATTTTTTCCAAATTCAGTAATCCCAATTGGGTGGAAAAAACTGTTTGGGGCACGGGAGGTGTACAAGGAGGGGGCCTATTTTTGGGTGCAGATTTTGGTGGGGCCATGTTTGCATTTGCAAAGTCCCCAAATACCAAAAAAGGGGAAACCCCTTTCCCGAAATCACCCCTTTGGGATCAACACCGCTCGGGAATTCATCTAAGTTGTATTTTTGCATTTTGGCCAAAAGGTGTTTCACAGTTTTATTAGCACTGGGCCCCTGAAAATATTTGAAATTTATTTTCCAGAGTTTGAGATTAAATTTTACAACATTTGCTGTATTGCATAAAGGACAAAATAACTTTTTCTAGCAAGTTGGTAGAATTTCAGATATCAAAAAAGAAATAAAGTTTTTGCTTTTTTATTGTCATATTTGACGGATAAAAATTTTTTGTATATGGGATAATAAGGGTTTTTTTTTTTCAAGATTCAAGTTAGTGTTTTAATTGGTACCATTTTGGAGTTCATATGATACTTTGAATGTTTTTTATCAAGGTTTTTTGGGAGGCGGGATGAACAAAATCCAGAAAAAAAGGTAACGAAAGCCAGCTCACCATATGATATGAGTCAGTCTGAGATCCATCAATGCGCGTATATCGTCCAGAGGAGACGTTATCACTTGTAAAGAGAAGGCGGAGTAACAGCCTGAAGATGGTAAATCCCAAATAGAAGATAAAAATCAAGCTTCTTTATTACATTCCGTTAAAAACAGCAACACCTGGGGTCTGTGCATGCCAACGCATTTCGGGTGAGGCACCACCCTTACTCATAGCGTAACCAAATGTGCCAAACATACACAATATATATCCATATACACATTAAGAACATTAAACTCACCTGTGTCGCGTGTGACTCCGATGCCCTGGAAACCTCGATGTAACTTCCGGACACTAAAAGTCAGAGACGGAAATGACATGGTGTCATGCGCATTCCTGGATTTTGTTCATCACGCCTCCCAAAAAACATTCAAAGTATCATATGAACTCCAAAATGGTACCAATTAAAACACGAACTTGAATCTTGAAAAAAAAACAAGCCCTTATTCATCTCAATATACAGAAAAATATAGTTATGCCTGTCAGAATATGACAATATAAAGACACACTTTATTTCAAATTGATATCATTGTAATTCTACCAACTTGCATAGTAAAGTTATTTTGTCCTTTATGCCATACAGCAAATGTTGTAAAAATAAATCTCAAACTCTGGAAAAAAAATTTCAAATATTTTCATGGGCCCAGTGCTAAAAGTCAGACGGAAATGACATGGTGTCATGCGCATTCCTGGAGCCGGCAGTGCGCATGACACCATGTCATTTCCGTCTCTGACTTTTAGCGTCCGGAAGTTACATCGATGTTTCCAGGGCATCGGAGTCACACGCGACACAGGTGAGTTTAATGTTCTTAATGTGTATATGGATATATATTGTGTATGTTTGGCACATTTGGTTACGCTATGAGTAAGGGTGGTGTATCACCCGAAACGCGTTAGCATGCACAGACCCCAGGTGTTGCTGTTTTTAACGGACTGTAATAAAGAAACTTGAATTTATCTTCTATTTGGGATTTACTATCTTCATGCTGTTACTCCGCCTTCTCTCTTCACAAAGGATGAACAAAATACAGCAATCCTGGTAGTGTTTTTATTGTTTTCAGTAGTCACCAAGTAGCATAAATGACATTAACTTTACTCAACAGGTCGATACGATTACAGAGATACCAAAATAACTTTTTGCATCGCCATAGTCTGAGAGCCACAACTTTTTTTTATTTTTCTGTATACAGAGCTCTTAGGGCTTTGTCTTGACATTTCTATTTGTATCATTTTGGGGGACAGAAATGCCTTACGGCAATACTTAATTTTATATAGCATTTTCATGTTGCAGCACTTTTAAAAAATAAAACATGTTTTTATTATGTAAAACAATTTTTTGCAGCGTTTTCTTCTGATAGCCATAACTTTATTTTTCCATATAGGAAGATGTGTAATGGCTTTTTTTTGCGGGACACATTGATGCTTTCATTGGTACCACTTTGGGATTTTATATGATTTTATTCCATTTTATGTGCTGCGGAATGAACAAAAATCACAATTATGCCATTGTTTTTTGCTTTGTTTTTGACAACGTTCATTATTCAGGTTAAAAAACATGACAGATTTATAGGCTCATTACGCTACGATACCAAATATACTTTTTTTTTGGCATTTTTAATTGGAAAGGGCAGTGTACAGGTTTTATTTTATTAATGTGGTTTTACTTTTTTTTGTTACTTTCACTTTTTTATTTTATTTACTTGTCCACATAGGAAACCTGTCCAAGCGTGGTGTTGTCAAAGATAACCCGGAAGCCTTTGTTAGGCTTTCAGGTCATCATGGGAGCAAGCGGCATCCCGCGATTGTGCATGGGGGTGCTGATGGAGACAGAGGGAGCTAACCTAAAGGGTTAATCATCCTAGACCATGGTAATCTCTGGTCATGGCCAGTACCACAGCGGGGGGTCCAGCGCGGGTGCCGCGGGCGCCCGCGACCATCCCCCTGCTGCCCGGGCTCTGGCGCCAGTTTACTTACCCGTCCACACTCCTATGCTCTCTGCTCCTGCCTGTGCCAGCCACCGCGCGTGTACCCACTGCTTTAGGGCGCACGCAACGGCTGGTCTGGATTTAAAGGGCCAGCGCGCCAGTAATTTGTCAATTGCCGGCCGCTGGTCCTATATATGGTACACGCTCCCTGCACTCTGCCAGATTGTTGGTGTGCGTTCAGTGTCTTTAGAGAGTGTTGGAGTTCCGTATTGATCACCCGTGTACTAGTCCGTTCCACTACATTTCCTGACCTTGCCTGTATGCCGCCTGCCCTGACCATCTGCCTGTCTCTGACCACGAACCTCTGCCGCCTGTCCTGACTCTCGCCTGTCCCCCGACTATGCTTCTGGATTACAATTCTGTACCACGCATTACCCCGGCCTCCATCGCAAGCAAGTCACGTCAGGGTAGCGACCTGGTAGCCTCACTGCCAGCACAAGTCCATCCCGCTTTGTGGCGGGCGCTGGTGAATACCGGGGGCTACTTAGACTCCGCTCCCTGGCGTGGCTTAACTATCATCGCTTGCGGTGGTCCAGCAAATCCACCGAACCATTACAGGGGTTAATAGATCTTTTGCGTAAATGGGCAGTTTAATCTACTGTATATAAAAGCAGGGCCGACAGGGGGTATGGACAGAGGCCATAGAAAAACCTTTATGAGTAACCTGTACCAAACACTAAAGCTTTGGTAAACCTTTTTTTAAAACCTAAGGCCCATTCTATGACCAACTCAGTAATATGGTCGTGTGCCAAAGCTTACAATATACTTTGTATGGCCATAGAATTAAAAACTAAAATTTATCATAGCTTAATAATGATGAATCAGTACAAAATAATGGAAATTATATTCTCTCTCTGAGTACCAGTCTTTGATTGATTTATAATCACACCTATGATCCTGGAAAGTCGTTCCTTTGTCTGATATTGCGGTGAGCAGAAGATTGGTGATATATTGGAAGATATCCATATCCAGCTAATGCCATGACTTCGGCAACTCAAATTGCAATTCAGCTGGATGAAAGTACTCACAGTAACTAACAACTGGTACATAAGGAGATAGGGCCCTTCCGAGGGGGCTTACAGTCAACTAAACAGTTGCAATTTATCTGTACATCACTGATTTCTCTCTGGTCTTTGTGTGGACAGGAGTACCCGCTCTTATCCAGCAAAGCCCTTGAAGTTTTGTTGCCATTTGTGACGACCTTGTTGTGTAAAATAGAATTTTCTGCTGTCACTGCGATGAAAACTACAGAGCAAGACTGAATATTGGCGATAGATACGGGTTTGTTGCCCAATGAGCCACAGCCGTCACCGTGAACTGAATGATGCTAACTGTAGTTTGGTAATTTCAGATAAATCATCATGTCTGTAATGGCTTGCTATTATACACACCTAGAGCGCACTTTTAATCAGTTACAATGCTACGGAATTTGATTAGCAGTCCATAAACATTGAGTAATTTGCTGTTGTGTGGTTCTTTACTGATTGCTAAATTACGAAGACTTTGGGGGTCCCCATTGAAAAAGGACAGAAGTTGGGAGTCCATGGCAGAAAAAAAAGGTTGAAAACCTCTGTCCTGGAAAACCACTCCATGCCTATCAGGAAAGGGGCACAAAGATGTGTGGAGCAGGATCATGAGCTGTAGCACCTGCCTTCCACAGCTAAGACCAAAGATAACAGAGTGTAATTGAACACTATGCTAAAATACATTTAAACTATATTATATAATATACTGGGAAACAAAAAAAAATAAATTCTGGGGTAAAATGTAAAAATATGTAGGAGTTTTGTTATGTTTTAGTATTTTCAAAAAATTAAAAACATCTCTATTTCTTAAAGGGGTTTTGCCACGATGTAATGTTGACGTGGGATCCTCCAAAATGGGTATTTAATCATTTTTCTAAATATATGTATACAAAAAGTGAAGCTCTGAAAGCTACAGCCTGACTTACACCCCTTAGTTACTTAAAAAGGTTTACTTTAGACACGACCACACTACAGCTGATCTGGCCGCGCTTCCCGTTGTCTCACTTCTTATCTGATGACAGGGAAACATGAAACCCTTGGCAAGACCTGTGGTAAAAAAGGGTGAAGTTGAATCAGCCCTGTGCTTTGTATTATAAAATCCCACTGGTTGAAAATTAATTATTTCAGTGAACATTGCAACACGCTCCCTGCTTCTTGGCTGTGTTCTCAGACCCCTCTTCCTTCCCCCTGTGAGGCTTCGTGCTTTTTGAAGCAGATTAAGAGGTAAGAATCCACCTTTTTGGGCAAAACCCCTTTAACTTTACACCGCAGCAACATTTTCTATGAACAATAACTTTTTTGTGTTTTTAACACCTGTGGACCTGCGTAAAGGCTTATTTTTTGCCAACTGAATTGTAGTTTGTATTTGTAATATTTTGCGATACCTGTGACTCTTTGGTCACTTTTTATTCTCATTTTTTGTGGACAAAAAAAAAATGCAATTTTGCCATTTGGATTTTTTCTTCTTCTACAGTGTTTAGTGTATGGGAATAAATGATGTTAAATTTTAATAGATCAGACTTTTACATACAGAAATAAAAATTATGTGTATCGTCTTTATTTGTGAAATGGGGATGTTTTGAACTTTTATTTTTTTTTACTTTATTTTTAAAATGTTTGATTTATTTTGACCCTAAATTTCTTTCCTAGGGAATCTCACATTACTTTATCCATTCTCATAAGAACAGTAAGCGCTTTACCAGGAATGCGGATGGAACACTAAGGCGGACCGCTCGTAAAACTTGTCTAGGGGGGAGCGGGGCCGCCCCCTTTTCCCATTCATTTGTGGGGCCCCAATTACGGGGGCCAACCTCGGAATAAGCCTTTAAAGGTAAAAATAAGTGCAGGGACTGAAGTAGGTTCCAATTCCTGCTGTTAGTGGCGGGTGTCAGCTGTTATTAACAGGAGGCACCTGCCACCTATGGAGCATACATAGTGAGTGAGCCTGCTCCATAGTTCCTTACTGGCATGATGACATCCTCATTTGCCACATGTCTATAAAGGGCTATATCGAAGTCAGTAAAAGTCTCTTCTAATGAAATATAACTTTATTAGTCCAACATAGTGAACACCATTAAAAAAAAAAAAACAGCTCCAAAATTGTGTTTTTTGTTCTTTGCCTTCCCAAAAATTTGAAGTGATCAAAAAGTCAAAGGCCTCCTAAAATGGTATAGTTCAAAACTAGACTACAGACCACAAAAAGCACACCCTGAGTAGTTCTGACCCTCAGAATTTATTTCGTACAGTAAATTCCATAAAACTGAATCCTCCAAAAGAAATGGCAAAATTCAGCTTTTTTTTCCTATCCAACTAGCTGGGGAGGCTGCAGCCAGCATTTCAATTTACTGTGTGTGGGGGGGAATCGGAGCCACTTACCCTATTTGCCTAGGGCACCAACATCCTTTGTCCAAGCTATGGATGAAGCGCACACTGGTTAATGGAGGTTCCACTTACACAGACTGTCAGTGTGAGACAGCAGCCTAGAATAACCAATAAGAGCTTTCATTTCCAGAGATGGAAAGAGCTTGTGGTTTATGGAGTGACTTCCCAGCGACCATCCCTTGCATAGGCACAGCTTATCACACAGGCAGGCTTTGTTTCTGCCTAAGGCTATATCTACACAGCACAGGAATACTGTTGGATTTTAGTATTTTGTAACGGCTGAAAATCCAACGGTACACTGTGCTGCATAGACAGCAATTAAAAACCCATCCTGTAGTCTATACTGCACAAGTTTTTTACCATTGCATTAAAAATCCAGCGAAATATGCAACACATGCTCGGATTTACCGTTGGACCCTTTACATTGAATGTATCAGGCCAAAGACAAATCCAAAGCCGACCGCGGCTTTTGCAGAGATCCGAGCCAAAAACTACGGTCCTGCTGCAGTACAGCATGGATCTCCGATGGGATTTTGTCATGTGTTGTGTCTACCTTGGGATTTGGGGACAATTAGCAGCAGCACAGGCCTCAATGCAGCCTGTGGGTGCTGTGCCCTTGATTAAATTTTGGAAAAGGGGGAATCTGTCGCCAATTTTTTTTTTTTTTTTAAATCAGACCCGATCCATATTCTTTTCCCCCTCTCGCCTTTTTTTTTTCCTGGTGTGATTTCTCTATTGGGCCCCTTATTAAGATTGTGGGAAGACTTCTTGCTTGCACGCTTTTAACAGCGTCAGGAGATACTTTACAGCAGCTTCATGCATATAGGATTCTTAAACATTTTCTTCCCTAGACTTGTATAGGAGAGTTGTCACTGTAAAGGGGAGGGGAGCTGTGCTATCTCCTCTTTACTGGGGGGATCCTTGTTCTGTACAAAAGGGTGTCCCTAACTTTTTTCCCCTGCTTGTCTGATAATAGCGCACTGCTGAAAAGGCTCTAAAAAAAACAGGAAAGTGTCAGACGATTATTAAGCCTAGTGGCCAAAGTGAAAACTACAGGACTTAAGAATTATTTAAAAAATATTGAAAGGGATCTGGAAAATTAAAAAAACAACCAAAAATTCCTAAAAAATGACTAAATGCCATAAATTATCAGATTACCCTATCAGTAGTTTTTGGGTGGGGAGGAAACCAAGCACCCAACAAAACCCAAATATAAAAAAAACTCCAACTAATTTCTTTTGTCAATTTAAACCCTGGACCACAGTGTTGCAAGGAAACGGTGCTTATCACTAAGCCAGCCTGCTGAATATCTACTAACTGCTGTAGAGATCTAAGAGACTGAATATAGTCATTTCTTTTTTTTAATGTGATCACCATTAAACTGCACTTACCAGGATTCCTTATTTTTCAGTTACATTTTTCTATTTGCAATCATTTAAATTTTTTAAAATAACTGCTTCAAATTTTTTAAGAAAATATATAACTGATTAAATATTTTTTTTGTTAATTACTAAATTTAAAACACTTCGTATTTCAATGTGGTGATAAATTTTTAAAGAAAATAAGAAACACTTTGTGTGCATGAAAAAATGGGTAAAAATTTTGGTACTAGGGGCCCACATGTAGAAAACGTCTGATCAAAAAATCATTTTGTTCCCATAGCAACCAATCAAGTTCCTCTATTTTTCCAGAGCACTTAGAAATGAGAGGGGCGCTCTGTTTGGGTTTGCTATGGGCAACAAAGTGAGTTTTAGATCTAGACTTTTTTCATACATGGGGCCCTTTTGGGTGAGGAAAGGGTGGGGCATGACCTTACCAAAAGGGAAAATAGGTGCAGAAGAAAAAAAAAAAAAGAGCCACAGTAGAAAAAGGGCCCCGGGGCAAAACTCTTTGTTCCCTAGCAACCAATCAGAGCGCCCCCTTTCATTTTTTATAGTGCTTGGGGAAAAAATAGGGCTCTGATTGGTTGCTATGGGCCCAAACAAAATGAGTTTTAGACCCAGCAGTTTTTTCATAAGTAGCCCAAGAGCCAACTGAACTACTCAACACAAGAAATCTTTACTCACCATAGAGGCACTAATGCTTTGTCATTTCACAACAAATTTAGTTCAATATGCTTCACAGTTAGGCCAAAAAGGCAGGGCCGTCTCTTTATTTTGGGGGGCCCGGGAGGCCAGTGCCCGGGGCCCCCGAGCACGGGGGGGGCCCCCGAGGGGCCCCGGGGGGCAGCCTCCCAATGATTCTCTCACCCCCCCGCCCGCCCCGACCCGGGGCACTTCTTTCCCGCCCCCCGGGCCCCTTAGTTACTTGTCCCCACTGGCACAGGGCGGTCGGGCTTGGGGTCCCGGGCAGGGCGGCCCCCTACCCGCTCCTGGCTTTTAAAATCAAGCCAGGGGGGTTGGCGCGCCTCCCTTAAAGCGGCGGGGCCCCGCCTGCTCTTGAAGTAAAGGGGGCACGGATTTTAGAAGGGGGGCCCTGGCCCGGGGGCCCCGCCATCGTTTTAACCCCCGCGCCTTGTTTTTCCGCCCGGCAGGGCGGCGCCGCCTTTCTTCATTGGGCGCCGCCCTGCCGCGCTGTGAACTGTAAACGCAGGCGCGGCATCAATCGCAGCGGTTCCCCGGGGGCCCGGCGGGCAGTCTTCTCCCCCCCCTGGGGCCCGGGAAAATGTAGTCTTAGTGGGGGCCGGCCACCGGGGCGCACACTGGACTGAGACCGGGAAATTTAAATTTTAAAAAAAAACCCGCCTCCACACAGCCCCTTCCTCACGGCACCCGGGCTCCTTTTCAGAGGCAGCAGCAGCAGAGGGGCACCAGGCCGCCACAGAAAGGGGTTGGGCCCCGATTTGGGGGGGACAGTGACTTATGTCACTTCCCCCCCTTAGGCCCATGTCTTTTGTCTTGTCCCCCACTCTTTTGGGCCCATGTCACACAGTGACAGCCAAATGAGTGGTGAAAGTGACAGGGCCATATGGGGGGGGGGACAGTACTGACTTCATGAACTTCTGCTTGTGGCCAGCCACCACCTGCCCCTCCCACTGTCCCCCGAGTATTTTACTATAGTAAGGGCGGGGCCATATGCATTTACTAATGAAAAGAAGCCCGGGGGGGAACAGTGGCACGGTTGGAGGGGCGGGCGCCCAAAAGCAGAAGTTACATCTTAATTGTGCCCATCCGTCCCCCGGCCAGTCCACGCAGCAGTCCTAAGTTTTAAATTGCTGCGTGGACGGCCTTTTGGGACAGGATGGCTGACCCTACCCCTTTGCCCCTCCATCAAGGCAGCCATCCTTGCCCTAGAAATCCCGCAATATAAAATCCGTGCTGTGTACCACAAAACAGATTTTCTATTCCCGTCTATTTTATTGTTTTAAATTTTTTTTTATTCCTGTGATGAATGCTTGGTTGGGGGGGCCAGTGCACAGCTCTGCCCCGGGGCCCATAAAAGCTGTTAAAACGGCCCTGCAAAAAAGGGACATCCTTTTTTATCTGGCAGTTTGGCTGCGGTCCCAGGGCCGTTTTTTGTTAAATCCACTCAGGCAGTAGGGAAAAAGGGGGGGGGGGGTTGGGGGGGAAATGCCCCCTCCTCCGTAACCCCCTCAAAGAATTATTTTTTAATTTTTTAAAGGGGTTTTCTCATTCATTTATTCTCTTACCTCATCCCCTTTCTTGGTTTACTTTGAATTACGGCGTGTTTACGGCTTCCCCTAGGGTCAGTAGAAACCAGGGCGTAGCTATAAAAACGTGCTGGGGAGCCTATCAGGGGAGATCAAACGCTGTAGCTATAGTGACCGACAGGGAGCTATTTCAGCCATACAAGAGGGGATACAGGGAAAAGGTAGGACACTGTTTTTGGCAACTTTTTCAAAGTGACATGTTTTTTTCAAATCTTTAAAAGAATTCTGTGGTTTTAATTATGTAGAAAAATTTAAAAAAATCATTTTTTTTTACATAATGAATTCATATCACTTCAATTGCTTTACATTCTGGATTTTGAGAAGTAGGATGAATATAATACAGTTATCCTGGCATTGTTTTTCATTTTTATTTTTTAAATTGCTTACCATGCAGTATGAATGATATGTGAACTCTACCCTGCAGGTTCATACGATTATAGAAATACCAAATTTACAATTTTTTTTGTTTTACTACACACAGTATGGTTTTGGCGTGGCTGTGATGTGGTTGAGAACGATGCCCCCATGGGGTCAGCAATTGCTGCACAAGATACTGACAAACTTGTGCATCTACAAGCAGACGCATGTATACATAGTTTCAGCTACATGTGACCTTAAAGGGGTTGTCTCACTACATTGATTCATCTTACTTCAGTCCTGTTTTCTTAGTTTCATTTTGAATTTAGGGGAAATGTTTACGGGCTTCCACTAGGCTGAGTAGAAGCCTGGTCTGTAGCAAATACCCAACCAGCACTGGCAGCCTATCAGGAGATATCAAACAGGTCTGTAGCTATAGCAACCAGGGAGCTGATGCAGCCCATACAAGAGGGGATATCTCAGAATAGCTAGGATACAGTTAATGGACACATATTGCAAAGTAACTTGTTTCTGCAAGATCTTTAACATAAAAAGCAATCCTTGTAGTGAGACAACCTGGTAGAAGCCACTTGACATTTACAGTAGCTACTATCACAGCCCAACAGCAAGACTTCGAACACTTGACAGCCCACACTTTCTACTGCTACCAAAGCAGCCACTCAAAGAAAAACTCCTTGGCGGGAAATAGACCCATTTTATGTGAGCACAAATACTCGACCAACGAATGTTGGAACATGCAACATGGTATCTGCCAATGACAGACTCCTATACAGCTTTCTACACTAGCTCCTTCTGCCTATATTGCAGTAGTCATTTCCCGCCCCCATGTTGCCAACCAAATGGAAACTGCTTATGTACATTTCAAAGGCAAGGCATCCGAACCTTCTGTCATATGGCCCTGGACACCACCCTGACAGAGTACTTACTCTGGTGGGTTATCTTTAAGGCTATGAGCACACAGCATAGGACAAAATACGTCAGAAAGCGGGACTCCGGCGTGCAACATGTTCAGGGCCGCCGATAGGGCAGTACAACCGGTACTGCTGTACCGGGCCCGGGCGGTCTGAGAAGCCAGGGGGGGCCCGCCGCCGCCTGCAGGCTCCGCCCCCCTCTGGCTTCACAGAGGCTCTCTCTTAATTGTATGCACGTCCGTGCGACGCGCATACAATTAAGATGTACGGAGGAGCAGGGAGAGCTGTGCGCTCCCTGCCCCTGCCGTACCTAGCTGGCAGGCGGCGCGGCGGAAGTGACATCATAGGCCCCCAAGCCTAAAGCAGCAGGCTTGGGGCCGGGAGCGGACGGAGACGCCGGGGGAGCGCGGCCAGGTGAGTAAGTACCCACAGGGGCCCTGGATGGGGGTGGGGGGGGAACTATATATACCGGGGGCCCTAAAACTGGGGAGGGAGGGGGGAAACTATACATACTGGGGGGGAGGGGGGAGGAAACTATAAATACTGGGGGCCCTGATACTGGGGGAGGGGGGGGGGGAAACCATACATACTGGGGGCCCTGATACTGGGCGGGGAGGGGGAAAAGTATACATACTGGGGGCCCTGATACTGAGGGGGGGGGAACTACACCTACAGGGAGCCCTGATACTGGGGGGGGGGGGGACAATACATACAGGGAGCCATTATAGTGGGGGGGGGGGGGGACTATGCCTACAGGAGGCCCTAATACTTGGGGGGGGGGACTATTTGTCTACAGGGGGCCCCAATGACTGGGAGGGAACTATTTGCCTACAGTGGGGACAAATTCTTCCGACAGGGGGCCCCTAATCTACGGGGGGGACGATTCTGCCTACAGGGGGGGGGGGGCCCTAATCTACGGGGGGGGGGGGGGGGACTATTCTTCCTAAAGGGGGCCCCTAATCTACAGGAGGGGGATGATTCTGCTTACAGGGGGGCCCTAACCTACAGGGAGGGGGGACTAATTCTCCTACTGGGGGGGGTCTTAATCTACAGGGGGACTATTCTCCCTACAGGGGAGCCCTAACCTAAAGGGGGGGGGACTATTTTTGCCTACAAGGGGGCCCTAATCTACAGAGGGCCCTATTCTAACCTACAGGGGTGGTCTAAGCTACAAGGGGCCCCCATTGTACCTACATGGGAACCCTAAGCTACCGCTGGGGGCCTGAAGCTGCCTACCTCTCCCCAAGCTACCTAGCTACTGCCCGGGGGCCCCGTTGTACCTGCATACCGACTGAGGGAGCCCCATAATTACCAGGGGGTAATTCTTACCATTTGGGCCATTATAAATGGGGAGTTTGTACATGAGGGAGGTCACTCACTTGGGAAAATTATTAAAAAGTGAGGGGTCTCAGGTAAATTTGTGTTGTAAATTTTACAGGGGCGAGTTGGGGGATAAAGGAAGTCATCATGGAGACTGCAAACCCAACAGAGAAGAAGAGGGAAAGGGAAAAGACTCAGACAAGACGTCACCCGTGAGGCCCTAAATATAAGTAAACTGTTTGCAAAGCACCTGTGTTAAACCCGGTATCTACCACAAAATGGTCACTGTATGGTGGGTTATATACAGTCTGCAGAGCCTTGTACACTAGTATTTAAACCCCAATAGGGTCACTTGTATGGAGGAAATATTGGTTTCAGTGTGAGGTTTATAACACTAGCAGTATGGCGGTATTCCCTTTCCCTATTGTTAAAGCTGGAGATATGTGGTGATGATGTGGTGGTATTATTAGGTGCTTGTATATTGTTGTTTTGTGATATTGGTCTTGGTATACTGGTTTAGTCAACAACATTATGGTGGGACTAGTCAGTATTATTTAGGATTTATATATTGTTGCTTGGCAATATTGGTCTGGGTATACTGGTTTCGTCAGTAACATTATAATGGTGACATGTGGAGGTATTTGCTGGACCTTGTATAACCCAGCAAGAACTAAATCCAAAAACAATGGCACTATTGCATTTTTTTTTTCTTGTGACCCCAAAAACTATTTTTTATTTTTCTGGGGTGGCGATGGTTGTGGGACGGGGAATGGGTGGGGCTGTGTCCGGATGGCCTGGGAGGGGGAAGAGCAGGGGGTTGTGTCGGCCGGGGGGGCCCAGACGCTCCAGTTGTATGGGGCCCCAAAATTTCTGATGGCGGCCCTGAACATGTTACATATTCTGACGGATTTTTAACGCAAAAATATCTCGAGCCACCATACATTTTACAGATTGCTACCAGAAACCTTTTAAGAAGGAAGCTAAATTAACTAGACGTGATCTACATAGCACTTTGCTCCCCATCACATCAACAAAACCAAAGCTTTTTTGCTATGTTTCTTTCTATGGAAAAGCCTATGCTTTTCCATAGAAGGCAATTACAGTTTCCTAGAACTGCTTCGCACTGACAAGCCCGCTACCATCTCTTTTGGTTTTTTAGCTTCTGATTTCTGACAGCTTTAAAATGAGTCATTGGTGCGGCCAGACAAGAGGGAAAGCAAGTTGAATGCTTGCCTGCATAGCTAGAGGTACAACCTGCAGAAAGAGCGAGATTGTAGTCTTGCTGTAGAGAGTCTAGTAAGACCACATCTGGAATACTGGGGTCAGTTCTGAAGACAGTGATAGAATAAAACGGATCCAAAAGCAAACTACAAAGATTATGGAAAGTCTCAAGCACAAACCTTATTTAAAAAGGCTAAAGATATGTTCACGCAACAAATTTGGAAATGAAATTCACATCTGCTCAGATTCTGCATCCAAATCCGATTGCAATCCGCATTCTATTAATTTAAATAGGAAATGGCGTCAGGCCAGACGACGCAAAATTTCCCATCGTGGAAAGAAAAGTAGTGACATGTCGCTGGTTTGTTACAGAATCTGATTAGACTCCAGGTCTGACAACTAAGGCGCAGCTTAGTCCCACTGAAATGCAACTACTCTGTGTTATGAAATGTGGCAACATCTGCCACTACAGCTATACAGTCAGCACCTAAAATCTGCATGAACAGGTGTGGATTTTAGATGTGGATTCAGAGCTCATTCTATGGCTGGAAAATCTGATGAACATACCCTTAAAGAACTGTATATCCTGGAGGAAAGTAGAAAGAAAGGGGAAGTGATCAAATCCTTAAAAGGGTTTTGCCATGAAGTAAAATTGGCATGGGAAGTTTGTAAATTAAATAATAAACATTTTCATCATCATTAAAAACTCTGGACTGTTTTTGTTTTAGCTGCTCCTTTAGTGATTCATTGTTTATAGCTCGTCTCCAGGGGATACGACCGGGGCTGAGTGCTTCTCAGTTCTGGTCGCACATGCTATGACTTCACCTCTCCTCCCAGGAAACCCCAGGTGCTGTCATTGTATTCCTGTCTTCCTTAGTAATTAGTCAAACAGTGAAAATAAATTAAAAAAAGAAACCTCAATCAGGTCTGTGCATTGATAAAGAGAAATAAAATCCACAGATTTGGTTCCTGCAGGGATTTGAACCGAGGACCATTGTGCCTGGAGGCAAAAGCTTTACCTCTGAGCTACAATGTAGCTACTTACAGTTTTACACATAAACAGACCTTTCTTTGACTAAAGAGAGGAAAGTCCTGGTGATGTCATCCTGCAAGGTCACATGATATGCAATTCAAACAAATCACACACGCCCCCTTCTAAGCATACAGAGCTGAAGAGCTGGATTCAGGAGGTATGAAATGAGATTGGGGCAAAACCCATTTAAATAAATTTTAATTGGTTTCAGAAGGAAAGTGACTTTCTGAGATTAGCTCATAAAATATTAGTTAACTGAGATAGTATTAGATGTTTGAAACAAACTAACAAACTATCAAAGGAACTATTGGTATGTGTATGTGCGCATTTACAGTATATAGTATACATTTCATCACACAAGTCAAGGGGAGACCCAGAAGGGGAAAGGCCACATTGTGACATTTTTTTATGTCAAAACTCCAGTAGCATTTTAAGAGGAAGTGTCAGTGCTGCAATTTTTGCTCTTTTTACTCGTTCAAACATTTCAAAATGAACTTGCTAATGTACAGAAGGCGGTACATTTGAAAAACAGAGGTTTCTTTTATTACCAATCCATTCGAATCCCTGTAGATTAAGATGCAGAATGTATGAAAAAAAAAGGTATCTAAAATCTGTGGTTGTGTATTGACAGCACTTCCACAGCAAAATTAGCAACAATTAGATTTGAGTGCAAATTTTGACCTCTCCTTCAGAGTCATTGGGAAAATTCACAAGACTAGGAATGCACAGTACAGCCACCCTGCAGCCAATAATCTGGGGTGCACCCATCGATTGTCACATGAGTTTGCTGACTTCCCATGTATCCATTGGTAGACGCATCTGGGGTGGAATTACTGGCTGCAGCGTGGTCGCAGATGCACCGTGCATTCCTACCCTAAATCCATAGTGTTTCTGCACAATATTTTGACATCAGTTTCCATGCATTTTTTGAGTCCATTTTCGAAATGCACTAGGTTTGGAGAAAGTGTTTGAAAGAAATGCATGAAAAAATAAAATGCCACCCAAATAGCTCCTATAATCGAACAAATGAAACTCATGGCACTTGTTTTAAGTAGAGCCCCTCAGCCCTTGGTTAAGAAGACATTGCGGTCCTAGCACAGCTAAGAAGAGCATGCGTCTCACTGCAACCATGATTTTCAAGGCGTATTCTGCTATGTAAACTCCTATAGAAAGTATACGGTACAATGTAAAAATCCTCAATATAAAGTAACTAAGTATTATCAGTAGTTTTCCATATTATCACTAAGCAATAACAGGGCCAAACGTGATGTTTTAAGCTTGTTGTCTAGGGATACGACCGGTAGTTAAGTTCCATCTTTCTGGTCAGGCATGCTCAGTTCCAGTGCTAGGAGGTTACAGGAAAGTGAGCAGTGCGTCTTTAAGACAGCAGAGGATTGAACTGATTGTAACTGGGAACTAATGTGAGAGGCTCAGCAGAGGGGGAACAAAAATATAAGATGTACAAAAGGTTGGAGACTTGGGGCAACATGCGCCAGTATTCTGGGGTGCTTTTAGCCCAAAAACTGGTGCAGCACTGTTCTCTAGATTTATAATCAGTCGTACTCTAAAATTAAATGTATTATCGGGCGCCCGCGGCACTTTGTAATGCGCCTGAGATCGCGGGGCGTTCTGTCGGTGTCGCACCACAACCGTGTGATTCTACACATTTATGACGGGACGATGGCAAAACTGGCTGCATTACTTCTGGAACAGGTAGACCAAGTTACAAGTGGTCTGCCTGAGCCGGAGTTGTAGTTTTGGAGCTAGAAAGCGCCTAATCTATAACCCGCAGTAGAACAGGTTAATAAATTCAGGCGCATTCTACGCTACTAATGCGCGTGATAGAATTGTCATCTTTGCGCCAAAATATATACATGTCACCCTTGCTCTTTAGCAGGCAAGGGAATACAGAGGGAGAACAGCCTGAAACAGATATCAGCAATGCATGATGGGAACTGTAGTTTGCTACCCACCTGTCTTCTGCTGAAGCCATGCCCACTCTTTCTGCGCTGAGAAAGAACACATAGGGAAAGTAATGTGACAAAAGAAGTAATTATATATGTTTAGGATGTGGGTTTAGTGGTGTTGTACTGTTTCCCTGTAGGTAATGATCTTGCAGTCTTTTTAAAATTTCGGAATACCCCTTTATTGTGTTTGATAAGGGGCTGCACAAATTTGCAGTATAGTCACAACATTATCAAGTACTAATGCTATCAATGTTAATAATTGGTGTTGACCTTGTAACGGGTTGGTGGATTTGCTGGACCACCGCAAGCGATGATACTTAAGCCACGCCAGGGTGCGGAGTCTAAGTAGCCCCCGGTATTCACCAGAGCCCGCCGCAAAGCGGGATGGACTTGCTGCGGCGGGAGGCTACCAGGTCGTTACCCCTGACATTACTTGCTTGCGATGGCGGCCGGGGTAATGCGTGATACAGAATCGTAATCCGGAGACGTAGTCGGGGACAGGCAGAAGGTCAGGACGGGCGGCAGAGGTTCGTGGTCAGAGACGGGCAGATGGTCAGGGCAGGCGGCAAACGGGCAAGGTCAGGAAACGTAGCGGAACGGACTGGTACACAGGTAATCAATTCGGAACTCCAACACTCTCAAAACACACACCAACAATCTGGCAGAGAGTGCAGGAGGCGTATACCTTATATAGGACCAGCGGCCAGCAATTGACAAATTACTGGCGCGCTGGCCCTTTAAATCCAGACCAGCCGTCGCGCGTGCGCCCTAGGCAGCGGGTACGCGCGCAGCGGCTGGGACAGACAGGAGCAGAGAGCACAGGAGCGTGGACGGGTAAGCGTCCTGACGCCGGGACCCGGGCAGCAAGGAGACGGTCGCGGGCGGCCGCGGCACCTGCGCCAGCCCCCATGACTAACCTGCATATCCATGTTTACACTTCTTAAACTAATGAAAATGATGGGTACAGCATGTTGTATGAAATTCTTGCCTGCTACAAATTCACACCATGGATTTCTAGCCTAAAAATGAATCTATATGTTGCAATTTAGTTGCAGTAATTTTTACAATCATTCAACTGCAATTATTAAATTAATTCAGGTCTTTGCAGAAATCCATGTGCCTGCCATCAAAACATCCCCATACAGATAAATAAAACTGATTTTTAGAACAAATCTGCCACATACAAGTACACATGCAAATATATTGTTAGGGTACGTCCACCCAACAAGTGCCAAAATACTTAGATTCTGAATCCTAAGGGGCCATTTACATGGCAATGGACAAATACTGGTCGGTTTATCCACGGGGGGAGGAGAGGGCGGCTTTTCGCCGCGATGAGCGGAGAAAAGCCCTCCCCCTTCCCATATTCCGTCCGAAAACCGGACAGAAGAATGTGCATGTTCAATATTCTTCGGGCGGCTCGCAGGCGGAAAACCCGTGCAGTGGAGACTGCTGCACGGTTTTCCATAGAAGCCCATTGTGTTAATTTCCGGACCGTTTTTCAGACGGTCTGCAAAACCGCAAACCCATCTGAAAAACCGGCCACAAACTCTTGCTGTGGGAACATGCCCTAAAATCGCCATGTCCAACACGTATTTTGCTGTGGATTTTAGATCGTTTTTCTTCCACCAGATTTACAGTCAGAAAATGAGTCCCATTAATCTGTTTAGGGTTTTGAATTCGACATAAAAATGTTTGGGACAATTTTTTCTACCTAAAATAAACCGGAGCATTTGTAAAAACGGCAGTTTTGAAATCCGAACTCAAGAAAATCTGAGTCGTGTAGACTACAACCTGGATTTTCAATTGATTTCTATGGGGATGGGTTTATAGTCTGATTTTTATGTTTTTTAAAACCTGAATCTGCATAAAAATCTGACTGTAAAAAAGTACTCGCCGGGGAATATGTCTGAAGATCATAGCACTCAACGTATTTTCGAGGCATATTTCGGGTGCATTGCAGCGCAATTATGAACCAAAGTACACCCTGCAAATACACGGTGTGAACATACCCTTTTACTGCAAAAAATTTCAGCAGCAAGTCTACAGAAAGCAGTAGAGAAGTCCACAACAGCAAATTCTAAAGATGTGCGGGGACAAATATTATATACCCACTTTACTAATGCTGTGTGGCAATGCTTTCCTGTTCCTCCGCCTGTCTGTTTACCCAGCCTCCAGCGATGATGTGTCGACACTTGTGACCGCTGCAGGACTCATGTATTGACATGACATTATCTGTCACGTGTCCAGAGACCAGAGGGGAAGCGATGCCACAGGTGCACCTGCAAGTGGGTAAGGTAAGTATACTGTTTTTTACATTCATTGACAGAAATATAATGCACAAAAAATAAGTTGTTGGAATATTATGGGCAACATGTCAGAAAAGAGGCGCTTCCACGGCAGTTTTAAGGCGCATTAAATGAGTGTATAGTGCACCTGAATAAACAAACATGTCAAAAATCTTGCATGTGGTCTACCTTGTATAGAATATTTGATGCACCTAATTTAGGCATATACCTAAAAAAGGCGCATAGCATATCATTGCCAGCATATTTGATGCGTCTATTTTAGGTGCATTCAAAGGCGTCTTGTCTGGCATAAAATGCGCCTAGTTTTGGTGTACTACAGTTCATTTATATGGAGAATAGGGTGTGAACAGTTTTTTGGTGCAAAATACACCAAAAAAAGGGTCCAGTCCTAATGGGACATGTCGCCCTATATGTGTGAATGTGAGGACAATATTAGAGTTGAAGGATACGTTTTTTGGGGAAAATGATGGAAGGTCTCAAGTACAAACTTTATCTAACAAGACTAAAGATGTGTTCACACAACAAATTTGGACGTGAAATTTACATCTGCTCGGATTCTGTGTCCAAATCCGATTGCAATCCGGATTCTATTCATTTAAATGGGAAATGGCGTCAGGCCAGACGGCGCAAAATTTCCCATCGTGGAAAGAAGAGAAGTGACATGTCGCTGCTTTGTTACAGAATCTGCTTAGACTCCGGGTCTGACAACTAAGGCGCAGCTTAGTCCCACTGAAATGTAACTACTCCATGTCATGAAACGTGGCAACATCTGGCACTTCAGCTACAGCTATACAGTCAGCACCTAAAATCTGCATGAACAGGGGTGGATTTTCGTGCAAATTTTGACTTCTCCTTCAAAATCAATGGGAAAATTCACAAGAGTAGGAATACACGGTCGCCCTGAAACCAATAATCCCATCTGGGGGTGCACCCATCAGTAGTGACATGAGTTTGCTGACAACTCGTGCATCCATTGGTGGACGCATCTGGGGTGGAATTATTGGCTGCAATATTACAGTTAAAGGATAACTTTATTGGGGAAAATTTAGCAGCTTAAAGGAGGCTCTGGTTCCCCGGTTTCCTCCTCCAGCCTTGATATAAGATGATATACGGTTGGACATGGAAGCATACAGGTTCTGCGGCACATGTGCCCATAGAAGTTGCAGTTGGGTCTGCAGATTCTGCACACTCTTAGGTTGCTGAACCTGGCATCCCAGCTGGTCCCATAAACGCTCAATTGGTATTAAATCTGGCAACTGGGCAGGCCAAGAAAGTGTTGCATAAGGCGGAGATATTCCTAGGAAACCCTTGCTGTATGTGGGAAAGCATAATCCTGATGAAGCATGTCTGTTGGAAGCCATGAGCTACGTGGCCACACGGTGTCCTGCAAATATCGCTGAGCTGTTACTGTCCCTCATATCACTACTATGGGGGATCAACTTTTGTATGCAATGGTTCCCCTGATCATCACATTGGCAGTAGCTGGTGCAGTCTGTTGCTCCACAGCAAAGGCAGTATTAAAGTGCTCATCACAAGGTCTCCATACTGACAGATCCCAAAAAGAACCTTATTGCATTGTTAAAACGGATATCGTTCGAATCAGTAGCACTCCAGGTTTTTCATTAGCAACACCACTGCAAACAAGGGTGACAGTACCTGGTTGTCAATGGCCGGACATGCAGTGGATGCTGTAAAATCAGAAAATTGTTCGGCATTGGGTGTGCTGAGGTATGCAGTGAAGGTGCCTCCTGTGTCTGAATGGTAGACAAGGAAACTGTGGGAACTGCTCAAAGGATCAAATAATCCTTTTTACTGGTGTCTGGACCATCTGGAGGATGCTCACCATGTGACCTCACATAACCGCTGCTCCTAACACCCTGGCCACAACGGTCCAGAATGACCATGGAAACAGCCATCTTTCAGTCAGTTGATGCAGCCAGGCCTGGATTGGCCCACAGGGTAGCACGTGAAACCCTCAGTGGGACCCTGGATATAGTATGTCATTTAGAATAGCAGGTCTGGGGCTGCTTTTTGGGGAAAAAGAGAAATAGAGACAGAAAGCAAGAGTCATGTACAGACGATGTAGAATGGACTCCAAGAATCAACTTCACTAGTGGGCCCAGAGAATCAACTTCACTAGTGTGCTCCAAGAAACCGCTTCACAGGTTGGCTTCAGGCACCCGAGTCTGACACTGGATAACCTCCTGCATTTTTAGCACTCACTCAATCTTTCACCAAGAAGTACACTACACAATAGTAGCCTATGAGAGCCTTTTCACAGGACATGGGGTAAAAGTACTGTTAATTTGGTGGCAAGACCCAAGGTCTTATCAGACTACTCCTCTAATCCTTTACACAGCTGCCTGCCAAAATTTCTATCTAAATGTATTATTTTTGTTGTCAGAGTGTATTTTAGATGAGATCACTGCAAAAATCAACGGTCCAATTTGCATGATTTGCAATTGCCACTTCCCCTGTGGATCTGCCATTGAAATAATTCACAAATACAGTACATGTGCTTATATAATGGGTAAAAGTCGTAGCGTGCCCACAGGATTGATACTCAAACTGATAGCACCATAGGTCCTTCTGACACTGTTACTTGGGATCATTAGGGCGCGTCCACATGGCACAGAGAAAATACAGGTTTGGAGCCAAGTACACGGCCACAGGGGGACGGCTTTCCTCTGCTGTTTGCAGAGAAAAGCCCTCCCCTTTCGCATTGACCGGTTCATGTTTCTGCCCGGTTTTTAGGTGAAGAATGAACAAGTTCAATGCTTTTCGAAAATCCGTGCAGTGGGGACATGCCCTTAGATTCATGGTCTGTCTAGACTTATCCCTATAAACACAAATGCAGAAATACTTCCATATTGCACTAATATGAACCTGGACATAGGCACAGCATTTTTCTAAAAAAAAAAAAAATCATATTTCTTATTTTATGGCATTTTTGAGACTTTTTGTTACCCAAATATTACATTAAAGTCTATTGTTAAAACTAAACTGACTATATAAAAAGTTTGTTTGTAGTTTATTTTATAGCATTTTGGGGGGGTTAATCAGTTTTATAGGCTTCTCTATATAACAAACATTTTTAGAAAAAAAAAACATATGTAACAAAAATTGCTACAAAAACACTATAAACTGCTTCATATCGGCATATACAGTGGTGGCCAAAAGTATTGGCACCCCTGCAATTCTGTCAGATAATACTCACTTTCTTCCTGAAAATGATTGCAATCACAAATTCTTTGGTATTAATATATTCATTTATTTTGCTTGCAATGAAAAAATTACAAAACAGAATGAGACAAAATCAAATCATTGATCATTTCACCCAAAACTTCAAAAATGGGCCGGACAAAACTATTGGCACCCTCAGCCTAATACTTGGTAGCACAACCTTTAGCCAAAATAACTGCAAGCAACCGCTTCCGGTAACCATCAATCAGTTTCTTACAATGCTCTGCTGGAATTTTAGACCATTCTTCTTTGGCAAACTGCTCCAGGTCCCTGAGATGTGAAGGGGGCCTTCTCCAAACTGCCATTTGAGATCTCTCCACAAGGTTCTATGAGATTCAGGTCTGGGCTCACTGCTGGCCACTTTAGAAGTCTCCTTTGTTTTCTCTCAAACCAATTTCTAGTGCTTTTGAAGTGTGGTTTTGGGGCATTGCCCCCGCTGGAAGAACCCCTGACCTCTGAGGGAGACCCAGCTTTCTCACACTGGGCCCTACATTATGCTGCAAAATTTGTTGGGAGTCTTCAGACTTCATAATGCCATGCACACAGTCAAGCAGTCCCGAGGGAGCAAAGCACCCCCAAAACATCAGGGAACCTCCGCCATGTTTTTAATGTAGGGACCGTGTTCTTTTTTTTGAATGCCTCTTGTTTTTCCTGTAAACTCTATGTTGATGCCTTTTCCCAAAAGCTCTACTTTTGTCTCATCTCACAAGAGAACATTCTTCAAAAACATTTTAGGCTTTCTCAGGTCAGTTTGGGCAAACTCACGCCTGGCTTTTTTATGTCTCGGGGCAAGAGGTGGGGTCTTCCTTGGTATCCTACCATACAGTCCCTTTTCATTCAGACGCCGAAAGGATAGTACGGGTTGACACTGTTGTACCCTCAGACTGCAGGGCAGCTTGAACTTGTTTGGATGTTAGTCGAGGTTCTTTATCCACCATCCGCACAATCTTGCGTGGAAATCTCTCGTCCATTTTTCTTTTCTGTCCACATCTAGGGAGGTTAGCCACAGTGCCATGGGCTTTACATCTAGGGAGGTTAGCCACAGTGCCATGGGCTTTACATCTAGGGAGGGTTTGCCACAGTGCCATGGGCTTTAAACTTTTTGTGAACACTGCGCACGGTGGACACAGGAACATTCAGCTTTGGAGATGGACTTGTAGCCTTGAGATTGCTCAGGCTTCCTCACAATTTGGATTCTCAAGTCCTCAGACAGTTCTTTGGTCTTTGTCTTTTCTCCATGCCCCAATGTGGTCCACACAAGGACACAGGACAGAGGTTGAGTCAACTTTAATCCATGTCAACTGGCTGCAAGTGTGAAATTTTGTTATTGCCAACACCTGTTTAGGTGCCACAGGGAAGTTTACAGGTGCTGTTAAATTAAAACAAATTAGAGAAGCATCACATAAATTTTTTAAACAGTGCCAATACTTTTGTCCACCCCTTATGTTTGGTGTGGAATTATATCCAATTGCTTTAGACAATTCTTTTTTTGGTTTTCCATTGAAGACAAATTAAATGAAGATAATAATACCAAAGAATTGTGATTGCAATCATTTTCAGGAAGAAACGGAGTATTATCTGACAGAATTGCAGGGGTGCCAATACTTTTGGCCACCACTAAGTTTTGCGCCTCATTGGAAGTAAATCCAGTATGTGTTCCTATCATTATCATGGTTCTTCTCAGAATTTTTTTTTACTTTTGCACACGTCATAATCTTGCATTGCCCCACCTGAATTTTTTTACCCATTACAGGTAGTGTTGAGCGATTATTATCGACAAAGTTGAAATCGGCACAGTTTTTATGGTGATCGGATTTTTTAGATCATTTCGAAAATTTAGGTTAAAATCTGTGCATCATCTATTAAGATCGCCCTTTTTTTGGGGCTTCCTGTAAATTTTTGGGGGCCACCCAAATCAGATTTCAGAATAGAGCGGGGGAGATGTGTGAGCGACATCATGACTGGGATGTGTATAGTTGCGACTGGCTGGAAAAATAACATGACCTCGTTTCATAGAACAGCGTTTCCTGTTCAGCCTCAGTGTCTCTCAGCGTCTCATAGGGAAAAGGACCTGCGCTCTGGCCTGTGGCCAAACAGCTCAGCGAAATTATTATATTTCTTCACAGAGAAACCTCTACTATTAGCTGTGATCCTTACAATTAGTTAGATCAGAGATTGGGAAGATTTTATGTAGTTAGCTAGAGAATTTTAAAGAGCATCTACCGCTGTAAAGTCACGGGGGGGAGGTAGGGGGGGCCCCCCGCGGGGGAAAAACAGACAAGCTCTATAAAGAATACTGGATAAAGTTCACAAGACTTAGTGTAACATTGCACTGCAAAGCTTTATTATTAACAGTTTTCTATTGAAAAATTTCCTGGATATTGGGCAGCCTGAACTTATAGGATACACCATCTTTTCTAGTAACTGCAGGTCTCTTTGTTAGGTGCAAAACTCACTTTTATTATCAGTATACATTTCAGATAGTGTTCTTTTTCAATTTTGGCCCATTCCACCTTTGTTGATATATCCACCTTGTACTTAAATTAGAAACCAGCAAGTCAGCACAGGTTGATAGGTGCCAAAAATACCTTGTAATATCCGAATGCATTACAGATACGTGTTTTTTTGACTTTGGTGCACTACAGCTTTGTTCACTGAGTCACCTAGCACTTAAATGTGAATCCTGCAATTTTTAGTCACCACAGGTGAATTGATAGGTGCCAAAAAAATACCTTTTATTATCCGAATACATTTCAGATACGTGTTTTTTCACTTGGCGCAGGCCAGCTTTGTTGATAGATCTACTTTGCAGTTATATTTGAATCCAGCAATTTTGTTTTGATTTGAGGGATTTGAGAATAGCATTGATTTGCCGTCTTTTAAGAGAGACTTTCCAAAACTCTTCCATACCTTCTCAAATTTGTATATTTCTGAACATGGAGCGAAATTCAGGTGGTAAGCGAGCAAAGGGGGGGGTAGGACATGGAGGTAGAGGTACGAAAAGAAGGTGCTCCTTCCAGTCTGGCGACAAAACGCATGCCAGCGGATCATCAGTTTGCAGGACTGTCAGGCCTGTCATCGCTGGGTCAGGGCCCCTGTGAATCTCAGTAACGAACAGCGTCGCCAATCTTTCCTTCAGTGGTTAATGCAACCTTTGCATCCAGCAGTCTTCCCTCCTCGCCCTTCCAGTCAGGGCCCACAAATGTCGTCATCAGCATCACCAGCATCCCTCCAACATGAAGCAGCCCAAATGTCATCGTGTACCCACCACTCTGGAAAATTTCCATTTTCTG
The DNA here is from genome assembly GCA_025379985.1 of Phyllomedusa bahiana. Lineage (NCBI taxonomy): Eukaryota > Metazoa > Chordata > Amphibia > Anura > Hylidae > Phyllomedusa > Phyllomedusa bahiana. The sequence continues at coordinate 172,051 of JAODAL010000851.1, read as the reverse complement.
AAGACCTCTTTGATGACAAAATGCGGTTGGTGTCAGAAGGCATTTTTTAAAAGATCAAGGGGCCAAAAGAGAATGATTTTCTCTGCTCTGACGTCCAGTTACTGATGCCATCAAGAGAGGAGAAGGAACCCGGTCAATCGGCAAAACTCCCGGGCGGTCGGCAACGCCTTGCAGTCCCTCTTGCTGTAGCCCCAGCTCCTTGATGCAGAATGTCAGGACGACGAAGTCACCTGTGTTGATGATGATGACGACGACATTGCGGATCCAACGTGGTCTTTTCAGCAGAATTTGCTTGCGAGCGCTTCATCACTGGACGAGGAGGAAGACGATGGGTAGTGTCAGTAGGGGTTCCGCCTAAAAAAGGGGAGAGGGCGGTCGCAGAAGTCCGCTGATATGATTCCGCCAGCCACGGCCCAGCGCAATCCCACTCCTCGCTTATCGCCGTCAAAAAGGTCCAGGACCTCTCAAGCCTGGGCCTTCTTGACCAAGCCTCTGATTCACTCAGCAATGTCATATGCCGCCTTTCCCCGTAAACGCATAAGTAGGGGGCAAGAACCTTAGGTGGTTAACCACCCCCAAACATGGTCTAGTCACATGCAGTGAATGCATGATTTTTGAAATGGAGGCAACACTTTTCCAAAAAAAGGCCAGACCGACGCCGGGCCTCCAACCACTGTCACACCCTCTGTCTCCGCCTCCTCCCCCCCACCAAGCGTTCCTCAGCTCCCATGTCTCTCAAGTCCATGATCAGGGATCAGCCTCCGCTTCAGCCTCCACCGTCGCCCGAGTACCACCAGAGCCCCATCCAAACCCCTTCTCCTTCCGCCAGTTTGACGACCTGCACGCCATCCCAGTGGCCAGTCTAGCAGCCAGCCTTCTGTCTTCCGGGTTTGGGAGCAGAAGAAACACTTTAACCCAAACCATCCCAAACCCAAAAAGCCTGAATGTCGCATTCCGGGCTTTTGGCCTTGGAAATGTTGCCTTTCCATCTAGTGGACCAGATGGGTTCCGCCACGTAAATGGCCCTTGCCTGCCCCAATACCAGATGCCGAGCAGGCATTTCTTTGCCAGAAAAGCCGTCCCTGCCCTGGCCATCCACGTGTCACTAAAATTTCAAGCGCGTTGTCTGCATCTGTGTCCGGAAAAGTCCATACTGACCACCGACAAAATGGACTAGTAAGCACAGCCAAGGCCGCTATATCCTCTGTGACCGCTCACGGGGTGAGCTGGGTGGATGTCCCTGGGGTGACGGTGGCTCTCGGGCTCGGCGCACGCTCTTCAAAACCGCGGGGATGGTGCAGGGTTCTTTCCCCCAAGGCCCCTCTGGTGGAAATCAGGTGCCCAGAGAAACCGGGGCCGTTTTTGAAATTAATCTGTCTTGGAGACCGTCCACACACAGGTCAGGAGCTGTGGACGGCCCCCCGCAACGAGAACGAGCGCTGGTGGGTGCCAAGAACCTTGTGCCAGGCAAGGTGGTGTGCGATAATGGGCAAAATCTCTGGCCGCCCTTAAGATCGGTAGGCTGGAGCAACATCCCTTGCCTGGCACATGTCATGAACCTTTTCGTCCAGAAATTTCTAAAGCGCTACCCGGGTCTGGACTTGGACCTGCTGAGGACGGCTCGAGGTCTGAGTTCGCACTTCCGTCCGCATTTCGCACCCTGCTTCGTCCCGCCTGGCTGCGTGCAGTGTCAGCTCGGCCTTCCCGTCAACCGTCTCATTTTGACGTGGCAACACGCTGGAATTCCACCCTCCACATGCTCCAGCGATTGTGGCAGCAGCGCAATGCCATTACGCAGTACGGGAAATGACACATGACCTGACAAGCAGCGGTACGGACCTCGGGGTGTTGAACCACCGAGAGTGGAGGCAGGTGAAAGAGCTCTGCACCATCCTTGCCAGTTTTGAAGAAGCCACCAAAATGGTCAGTGCAGACAATGCCCCTTTTCAGCATGAGCATTGTGGTGATCTTAGTTCTGGAACGATCGTTGGACACTCTGAAACAACAGGTCCCGCCAGCGACGGAAAGGGGGAGACGGACACCGAGGCAGACACGGAGCCTTCCTCTCCGTCAAATCCACAAGGCCCGACAGTTTCACAATTTCATCGGTCTTCATTAGGCAGTGGTTCGGGGTCCAGAGCTAGTACAAGGTGGCGCATCACTCTCAGGGTGCATCATCTCAGGCAAGTCAGGGCTGTGTTGAAGCTGTGCCGGAGGCAGCGAGGAGGGGGAGGAGGTATTCCTAGACACCGATGTTACCCGACGTCCCTGCCTTGGAAAGAGGTTGGCGCGAATTTGAGGCGGAGGAGGAAGATGAGGGAAGATCAGTTTTTCTAGGCCCCTCGACCCAGAGGCTTGGGGAAAACAAGGGTCCATCTCTCAAAATGAGTGCTTGGATCTCCATTTCCTCCAACATGATCCTCGCAATAAGGCCATCAAATGAACAACAGTTACTGGGTGGCCACCCTCCTGGATCCCCGGTAAAAAACAAAACTCAGCACTTTCCTTCCACCCACCCAAATAGAGAGTAAAATGCAGGAAATGGAGACCTTGCTGCTGATCAACTGGAGACAATCTGTTGCGTCTGCTTTACAGTTTCCCCAAATTCACGGTGGAACAACATCAGCGACGGACAGCAGTAGAAATGCCAAGTAGGCGTTAGCGGCAGCAACAGGCAAGGTGGCAGAAGCCTAATGGGTGACCTCTGGGAATCTTTGTTTTTCCACCTCACCAACTCATGCAATGCAGGCACACATCCAACACACAGAGACCCGCTTAAGACATGGTGCAAAGACTATCTGCATCTCAACACCGATGTTTTGTATGTGTTCTGGACCCAAACGACTTCTGGGTATCCAAAATGGATGAATGGCCCGAGCTGGCTCGTCACGCCATAAAGGTGTTGTCCTGCCCCCAGCCAGCGTCATATCTGAGCGGAAACCTTCAGCACAGCTGGAGGAGTCCCTTACAGACAAACGCATCCGGCTTCCACAGATAATGTGGATCGTTTGACTTTCATCAAGATGAATTTAGGCATGGATCTCTGATGATGTTGTGGCCCCAATTGCCGAGGTCAACGATTAGATGCCAGTCGACTTCACATTCCTCTTCAAACAGAAAAAGGTCCTCTTGAAAAATGTTTTTTAAAAAGATCATTTCTTACTGCAATTTTTATTCTCTTTTCCCAACAGTTCATTTTGCTGGTTTTTTCTGTGAGGAGACTGTAAAAGACAGCAAAGTTTCGTGACAACACCGTATTCCATTTACTCACTTTATCTTAAGTTTTCGCATTGTCAATGGTTTTGAGGTCATGTTGCTGTGAGATACAGCTATAATTATGGTCCTTTGGAACAGAAATGTGGGTTTTAAGTGGCATTTCTCACTCACAATTTTTAATAGGGCTGAGAAGTCATTTTTATAATTTTTTGGGTCATGCTGCTTTGAAATGCAGCAATACTACAGGTCCTATTATAAAAAAAATGTTGTTTCTAACAGACATTTGTTCTTCACAATTGTCAAGAGTGGCTCAAGGGTGATGGTGCTGTCAGAAACAGGAATAGGTAGGACACTGTATTGGACACAGTTTGCAAAATGACTTGTTTTGCAAGATCTTTAACATAGCTATCAATCCCTTATTGAGACAACCCATTTTAATACAATTAAAAAAAGAGAAACAAAGACATGGTGGGATTCCATCCTATTTTAAAAATGTGTTTTCTAGAATTAAACTACTAAAAAACTTGCATGTACAAAATAGCTGGTAAAAAAAATTCCTCTGAATTGTACAAGGGAGGTACAGGAAAACTTGACCAGATGTAGGTTATTCAGAGGACATGGAGTATGGAGCACGGACAGAGAACAAAGTACAGAGACAATTTCCTCCAGCACGTTGAGTAAAATGAGAAAAAGAATGCCAAGAAAAAGGGCACCTGGGTGGAACAGGAGCGTTAACCACCAGTATTTCCAAGTGAAGCTCAGTTGGTCCGCACTCATACGGAGGTGCAAGCGCTAAACAGGTATTGACTGATTACTGAGGAAGGCTGGAGTTCTCACACTTCCGCTTCCGCACTCTGCTTCAGCACGACAGTTTTCGTTGCTGCGTCATCAGGGCATTTTAACCTGTGTGTTAATAGATGACGGACGCCAGCCTGGGCTCTCACCGCACCCACTGTAACTCCGGCCCTGGGTCATGCTGTGGCCCAGGACAGGTATAGTCAATGTCCAGTTCAACTAAAATGGTGGTTGAAAGACTCCTTTTTCCGGCACTTTTTAATCTGGGGGTCAGACAGGTTTAATGGTCATACTGTGGCCCAGGACAGGGACAGTATATGTCCAGTTCAACTAAAATGGTGGTTCAAAGACTACTTTCTTCCGGCACTTTTTAATCTGTGGGTCATGCAGGTTTTTAGGGTCATGCTGCGTTCCAGGACAGGGATATTCAATGTCCAGTTCAAGTAACATGATGGTTCAAATAATACTGCCTTCTGGCACTTTTTAATTTGTGGGTGATGCAGGTTTAAGGGTCAGGCTGTGGTACAAGACAGGGATAGTGAATGGTCTGTGACTTTTTTTCTGTGGCTTTTATAGCCTAAGTGTGTTGCCTAAGATGTAGCACGTATCCATTTGACTGTTGTGGCTGTTAATTCCAGCTTCTCCAGCCCTGTTTGGGTGTAAGAATGAAGGTGTTGTTGCTCTCCATAGCCTTTCATGGTCAGCGCTCATAATCGCCCGCTCACTATCGAAAAACCTTATCGATGGTGGCCGACTATCGACTATCGCCCGATGTCGATAGCCAACGTAATCGCTCAACACTAATTACAAGTAGTCCTACTAACTATAGCTAAGAAAATGTTTTACGACTAATACAATAAGACACATGTTCAGCTAGATATCTATAATAAATCCATGTTAAAAGGGGTTTTGCCACAAAGGCTTGTCATTCCTGATTTATCCTGCTTCAGCTTTCAGTGTGCACAAAAGGGGGGTTTGTTTGAACTGCATATCATGTGACTCAGCAATCTAACATCAACATGCCTTTCCCCACAGTGCGCTCACTCTAGTCAAACAAAGGTCTGTTTATGTAAAGAGATGTGATTAATTACAATGTAGCTAAGTAGGTAGCACTTCTGCCTTCCGGCAAAGGGCTCCTAGATTCAAATCCCTGCAGGAGCCAGACATGTGGAATTTTTTTTCTCAATGCACATACCTGATTGAGATATCATTTTTCTTTTTATTTATTTATTTTGCACTGTTTGACTACTTACTAAGGGGTAAAGACTACAGAAGTAGAATGACAGCACTTGGGGCTGAACACTTACTCAGCAATGAGTGTGTGTGATTACTAAGCAGGGAAGAGACTGATCGTAGCTGTCTGAAAGGAGAGGTGATGTCTGAGCATGTGCGGCTAGGATTGAGCTCTCATTACTGGTCGTATCCCATAGAGACAAGCTGCACACAATGGATCAGTAAGGTAGCAGCTAAAACAAAAATGCTACAGAATTTTCGATACTGATGAATGGTAAAAATGTTTATTTCATTTGCAAACTTCCCACGTCAATTTTACTTTGTGGCAAAACCCCTTTAAAGAGGTCGTCTGAGACAGTCCAAACTGGCTGGCACTATTGTAGAATAAGACAAATAACCTGAATTGACCCCTACAGCTGCCAGCAATCCAGTGCCACTGTAGCCCCAATGTTCCCTGCCAGTACCCCAGCAATGATGACTCCTGTATTACTAACCATGTAGCCAATCAGTGGTCACATGATGAACAGCAGTGATCGTTGAGGTCAGTGAATGACTGTGTTGTATTGGACATCATTGTTTGGGGACTGGTTACGAACACCAGCGATACTGTAGTGCCTTTAGGGGTACGTTCAAGTTATTTGCCCTTGTTGCCACTTAATTTTTCATTATTTTTCTTGGTTGTAAATTGTTACTGTATTTAAGCATTGGTTGGTAATCAACGGCGTATTCAAATATATATTGTAATTTTTACTTCTTTAATTCATGCCATGTGAATAGCCTCTTGATTTTTGTAATAGTCAGGGGCATGTTTGTACACTGTTTTTGTGCCGTTTATTATTCTTCATGTGGTGTTTTTTAATAAAGCTAACTTTTGCTATAATAAAGATATAACTTTATATACATGTGTTTCTTTATTTGAGCATCAGTGGCGTATCAGTTTGTCCCACCCCTTTTTTTTTTTTACAGACCACACCCCACTTTCTCAGGACACGCCTTTTTACAGGCTCCATCATAAATCATAATCACCATTTAAGAAAATCAAGTTTTTATGTCAATATTCTAACAAGTCATAACTTTATTACTTTGTTGATGGAGCTGTGAAAGGTTTTGATTCTGTTTTTGTAATGCTAGAATCAAAAAGATTTTTCGGTGGTGTTCACTGTTTGGATTGCATAACATGATTAAATTATAGATTGTGTTATTACAGACATGGCACTACCAACCAAGTATAACTTTTTTTTTTTTTTTTTTTAAATAAAAAGCGTTTTTTGGCGAATCAGGTATTTTGTGTTTATTTTTGTTTGCAAATTTTTCACTTTTTTCCTTATTTTTTTTTTTTTTTTTATAGTGCCATTGTAGGATTAGGCTACGCGATCACGTGATCACTTTTATAATACATAGCAATACATCACTGTATTGCTATGTATTAAATTGGCAGTGCTTTAAACTCCCGTGCATGGCAGACCCAGAGGCCATTATTTGGCCTCTGCTGCTATGGCAACCATGGACACCTCACACTATGTCACAGCAGTGCCCATATGTGAAAGAAAGAGCCCCTTTTTTTTATTGCGGCCCTGCAGCTGCCCCTCAAAACCTGTGTTCTAGTTCCCTAGACAGGAGGTGCCCAGGAGCAGGAAAATACTGCCAATATTCTCAGGTTTAGTCAGACCCCACCAAAAAGAAAAAGTTAGTAAATACTAGTAATGTAACATTTACTATGGTGGGAAAGTCCATATAACAACCCCAATGGGATATGCAGCGTGCATGCACTTTATACAGCAATACACAGAGTGCCTACAGGTCTGTCATATGAACTCATGGGCACTTCATGTGCCTCCATAACATACTGCATTGCTTCTAGCAGAATATTTCCAAAATCTGATGTCACAGGGAGATACCATGCTGTATCACAGAGTACAGAACCATAAGGACTTGGAGTACCACCATACATCAGTGGGGCGGCTGACCACTGAGATCCCAATAGATCTGGAGAATGAGGGCTGCTTAGGTCCCTAGGGCATTTCTGACCCCCACAACCAGCAGAGAATTGGTCTGTGTTCCTGTTACCTACACAGCAGGTGTCCAGGAAAACACTGCACTTATCAGGATTAGTCAGTTCCCACCAATACATAAATTATTGTAAATCCTAGCATGTACTGAAGGTCTATAATATGAAGGCACTTAATGTGCTACCATATGGTGCCCCAAAAAGCCACTGCCTAGCTCCTAGGGGAGAATCTCTCTATAATATAAAGTTTTAGGGAGGCTCCAAACTGCAGCACACAAAATACATAACCATAAGGACTTGGAGTACGGCCATACCTCAGTAGTTGACCAACCACAATAAATCTGGAGGAGGAAGGTGCTGAGCCCCGTTTGGCACTTCTCCTGGACAGCTGCCCTCACAACCAGCTGTGAATGGGGCTGTGTTCCAGTTACCTACCCAGCAGGTGCCCAGAAAAACACTGCCAATGTTCTCAGGATTAATCAGACTCCTTCTATAAGTAAGTGATAGCAAATCTCAACATGTACTATTATAGATAATAGTATAGATAGTAGTAGTACTATTATAGATAGTAGTACTGTAGATTGTAAGCCCTCGCGGGCAGGGCCCTCACTCCTTCTGTGCCAGTCGTAAGTCATTCACTGTTATCATTGTACTTGTTTCATAGTTTGTAAGGCCGAAAAAAAAACGAGACGTCCATCCAGTTCAGCCTGTTGTGCTAAGGTGTTGATCCAGAGGAAGGCAAAAAGCCCCAATGAGTAGAAGCCAATTGTCCTCATTTTAGGGAAAAATTTCCTTCCTGACTCCAATCTGGCAATCGGAAAAATCCCTGGATCAATGACCCCTCTCCAGAATCCTAGTCATTAGAACTTGTTATATTATCACTCTCCAGAAATGCATCCAGACCCTTTTTGAACTCTGTTAGTGAATTCACCATGACAAGTTCCTCTGGCAGAGAGTTCCACAGTCTCACTGCTCTTACAGTAAAGAATCCCTTTCTATGTTTATGTAGAAACTTTCGTTCCTCAAGACGTAGAGGATGCCCCCTTGTTCTAGATACAGCCCTGGGTATAAATAAATCTTGGGAGAGATCTCTATATTGACCTTTGATGTATTTAAACATATTTATTATGTCCCCCCAAAGCCGTCTTTTCTCTAAACTAAATAACCCTAACCTTGCTAATCTTTCTGTGTACTGTAGTCCACCCAGTCCTTTTATTACTTTTGTCGCCCGCCTTTGTACCTGTTCAAGCTCTACAATGTCTTTCCTGTGCACTGGTGCCCAAAACTGACATATGTTATGTATGTAACCTCCCTTTTTGAATGTACAGAGCCCTGGAATCAATGGCGCTTTAAAATATATAATAATAATTATAGGAAAACACATTTAACGACCCCACTGGAACTTGCAGCGTGCACTCTATACGGCATTACACAGAGATCCTTCAGGCCTGTAACATGAACTCATGGGTACTTCACGTGCTATCATATGGTGACTCTTTAAGCTATTGCATTGCTTCTAGGAGAGTTCATCAGAAGGCACACAGAGGTACAGTACAGCCCCACAAAGGTCACCCCTGACATACACCAAACAGTGCAGACTGAACACCTCCGGCTGCCCCCTACTCACACAAGTCACGACAGACACTTTTTCCGCTGCTCAGGGATTTATTAGAAGAACTACAAACCCCCAAATTTCTCATTAAAATGGCTATTTTTTCCCAGCCCATGACAGTGATGGGGTATAATGAGGACACAGCGTATTGGGCGAAGAACTGCACCTTACCCATGAATAATGCAAAAAATGAAGCTGCCTTCTCCTAAAATAACAGCAGTAGTGGATGAGGAGAAGTTGCTGAAGCAAAAATAAACCTCTCCATTTTTTTTTTTGTAGGTTCCCCCTCCCTCACACACATTGCAGCAGATGAGGGAGAGTGAGATTTGACAGGTCAGCATGGAGTGAGCACCTCTGTATGCAGCACTCACTGCCTTGCAGCAGATTTGCATTAACATATCTTCATCTCTTGGGACAAAGACACATGTAAGTGATATGTGAGAGGCCTCCCCTCAGCCATTGGCCAGTGCCTCCAAGTGGGGCATGTGTTAGGCTGTGGCTGGGAGCTGCTACTTTCTAGCCTTGTAGTCTGGAGCTGCAGATCAGAGGCTGAGGGAGGGAGGAGGAGGGGGGAGGGGAAGGGAGACAACACAAGGAGGGAGGGTGACAAGAGAGAGAGCTATGAGGAGGGAGTTCTGCCAGGGACATAGGAGGAGCCTTGACGTGAGCTACAGGGCAAGGAGCTTGCAAGAGCTTTTACTTCACGTCATATTGTTTCATGGCAAGTGCTGGGAGCACAGGCAGCCTCACAGCCAGTGGCTTCTTCTCCTCTCTCTCCCCACCTCCTCCATTGTATCATGCAGAAAGCACTGGCTTAGGAATCGTGCAGCACCAACCACCTATGGAGCTGGTGCTGGATTAGGGGACTGTGGCCATCCTGATGCTTTAGACCTCAGGTGCAACTGCATGTGGTAAGTTCCAGTGCTGTCATGCATGCTCTGCCTATGGGGAGGGTTTGGGCAAACTCTTGTGGGTGCCCCCTGGGGTGCAGAGGAGAGCACTAAAGTTCCATCACTTGCACTAATTGCTACATTGGGTTGGAGTTGTTGCAAGTGTTGCTGAAGCTTGGACATTGATTTGTGACAGCTCTTCTGCAAGTGCTGTGTGTTGTCTTCTCCTCTGCCCCTGGTGTTTGGATGTATCCGGACTTATATAAGTCCTGTGTAATATCTTTTATTTGTGTCTGTGGAGGAGGAACCGTAAACTTGTTACATTGAGAAATATTCTGGAACAGATATTGACATTTAGGAAGAGTCACAGAGCCATCTAGCTATCTGTATGTATAGATCTATCTATCTCTAGTCATCTTCTCCAGCAGTCCTGTGCAGATGACCTGCTGTGTGGGTGCCACATTCCTAGGGGAGACAATTCTAGTTGAACCAAGCGAGAGGATTTTTGCAGTTGTCGTTGACAGACAAGACATAGGAAAATGTCAGATGACACCGCGGTGGTGGCTGTGTGACCGTGTCAGCTATCCCGTGCTACTTTAGGCACTTCCCTTGAGTTAGAGGACAGGGTTGACTTAACAATTTCTAAGTCCAACTACTACAATTGGTTGGGGAGACTCTTGTTACTACTTGGAAACAAGCCCGCTTGCTCAATAGGTAGCCACTGCAACTTCGCATGTCCATGTATTCCAGGCATCAAGAGTTAATGCGGTGTCAGCTCTGCACTTTGCAGCTGGGGTGGACACAAGGGTTAATAAAGCGTACGCCGTCTCCAGCTGAATGCTGTAGAATAACGTTGTCCTGAATTTTCAGTCATTTTCTGCTCTCAGATGAGGAAATAGCCTTCCCTGAATTTGGACATAGCAGGAAAAGCCATCCCTGTAGTAGCGTGTGCATGCTAGGAGGCTCAGGCGGACAAGCCCTGGGTATCTGCAGCTGTAGACAGATGGCCAGAAATCCACAATGTGTTCCTGGACCTTTTGTCTCCAGTTAGGATTCTCCAGACAATCGCAAGCGTGTAGGCTTCAACAGTATGACTCCATTTGACTGCATTTTCTTTTGCAGCTCAAGTATTTCTTGAACTGTAGAGTCTGTCTTGGTAGTTATTTGTTAAAAGACTTCGCCATCACCCCAGTGTCTACATGTTTGAAGACCATAAAACAGGTGGGAATGTTGTTTGACTTGACAGAGCCAGTGTTTGTTTTCCCATGATATCTTCTGTTCAGATACTATATTCTACCATCTTCTGATTTCACATTGGTGTTGTTGTTTAGCTCTGTTATTTTGCACGTCTCCTCCCTCATGGTAAAACTTTGTGTGTAATCACAGCACAATGCTAGGAGGATGTTTTTAGAATTAGTTATAGTCTCCGGTAAGATGCTTTCAATTCCTCAGTCTGGTAATTAATGAACAAGTCTTCGGTGCGTCTTTAGCCAGTGATAGACTTCATTGGCTTAATTTTATCGGGTACAGTCTCCAGGTCATTGTGAAATGAATGGCGCGAATGTACAATTTCTGATGGTTGTAATTTTTTTAAAAAAAATTTATTTCATGGTTTATAGAGCTGGGCGTTAAATCTGCTTTAAGTTTGGAGTAGATTTTCTTTCTCATTATTTCTACAGGTCTAACATATTTCACAGCACATCAGGTCAGTGCCTCATAATCCAATTTTTGCAATATCGTGGAGCAAAGTATAAGACCATGATAATAAGCCATGAAGTACCAGGAGGAAACCCTCAAACACAGAACTCCACACAGATGTCACCCTTGTCCTATGTGAGCTGGGCCTTAAGTCAAAACAATAGCGTCCACCACTAAACAAGTAAATACTGTGTCATGAATTTCAGTCTAAAAGAATAGATGATGTCCATGGGCTCAGGCAATAAATATAATGAGCCTGAGGTGATGTTTAAATGGTGGGGGGTTTTTTTCCCCCTTAGGCTATCCATGTCTACACAGCACAGGTTTTTGATCGGCTTTAAGGTGGATTCAGCATTTAGAATCCTCCAATAATCCGACGGTAACCTGTCCTGTGTAGACCTCAATAGAAAATCCGTGCTGAAGTCTAAACAGTACGGATTTTTTACTGAGGATTTCTAAACCGCCGTCCATCCGCCGAAAGAGAATCTCTTCTGCCAGATTCCCGTAGCCTCGTTGTACAGGGCCAGCGGTAAATCTGATACCCGACCGTGTTTTGCACAAAAACCGCATTGCAACTAAGTTAAAATACCGTCCGATTTCCGATGATATTTTAACTTGGCTGTGTAGACATAGCCTTACAGTTGTGTTTTGAAAAGCATCAAAAAGTGTACTTGGAAAAACTGCAAATGTTTTACCATGAGGTGCCTGTTTTATTGCAATGTATTTATTGCCAGTGCAGTTTCTACAATGAAACTGGCACTAACCGCGTTGAAAACCCATTGCAATCTGCGGTAGAACACAAATGGGCCACATGTATGAAAACGGTCTAGGTCTAAAATTCACTGTGTTGAACATAGCAACCAATCAGAGCGCCCCTTTTATTTTTCCAGGGCACCATATGAAATGAAAGCGGCGCTCTAATTGGTTGCTATGGGCAACAAAGTGAATTTAAGGCCTAGACAGTTTTCATACATGTGGCCCAAAGTTTTCAATTGCTTATGTTGTACATTGAACACCACAACAGCAACAAAAAAACCGACTGTGTGAATGCTTAAGGGTATGTTCACACGGCGTCTTCAAAGCATATAGCAGTGCATACTGTGCGCGCCACTATACACCAGGTGGTTTAGAAGTGCATACTTCTAAAACACTCATGTGTTGCTGCTATAGACCTCCAATTTTCCCAGTGCGTAAGCGCCGGGAAGAAGTGATATGTCACTTCTTTCTCCCGACATGCAATACGCGTCGAGGAAAATGGCATGTAATCATAGCATTCAATGATAGCTATGAATTAACGTATTTGCAGGGTGTACTTTGGCTCGTAATTACGATGCAATACACCCAAATTACGCCTCGTAAATACGCCGTGTGAACATACTCGGGGAAAGTTAAGGTCTATGGGAGCCGGCACCGAGTGTTTTAGAGGTATACGCTGGCCAGTGCATACTTTTAAAACACCTGGCATATAGCGGTGCGCACAAGTATACGCCTTGAAGATGCCGCGTGAACATACCCTAAGAGTTTGTCATTCAACACAAATTGCTCTCATATCACAGTGTAGCATATATTTTACATAGTATGGCAGATGAACCTACTGGGTTTCCTCGGTTCAGAAAGTAATCTTGATAGATAACCCCAAAAAGTTAAACTACTAATTTTGTCTGTGCTACATTCAAAGACAAAGTCTGCAATAGAAATCGCTACTCTTAGGGACCAAGGGCAATATCTATGAATTCGCATTCGACCTTTTTTTGCCATATATTTCAGGTTCTATAGATGTATGTACTGGTGCAACTTGCCGCAATGTGCGCCTGACGACACATTTTTTAATGCACCAAAGTCTGGTGCTAAATTGCCATACAAGCTTTGGCACATAACACTCCATGCGACAACTTTGAGTGTTATGCACCAAAAAATGTTTGCTGCATTACACTTTCATTCATACTGTCCTATTATACACTCCTCTATATCTATTCAGAACGGTATGTTGGCGCCAAGTGAGAAAAATGGCGCCTGCGAATTCAGTGATGTCGTCCTAAATCATTAAACTGCTATACTCTTATGTTATAGACAGGGCAAAAAGCATAAATATAACGAGTGTACTCAGGCTATGCTCATCCGATGAATATTTCAGTCAGAAGTTTATTGTAGATCCACAGCAGAAACATGAGAAGATTTCCTCAGATTTCTGAAGCAGATTTTGAAGCCGTTTATGGATGTGGATTAGCCAAGTTGAACGAGGCTGACTGTATCCTGTCTGCCCAATATGGCTTCCAATACGGGATCTGTGTGGAAATAACATGTCACTTACTTGTTTTCCGGTGCACACCATTCATATCTGTGAGTTAAAAAACTTGTGCCAAAGTTGATGGTATGGATTCATATTAATGTAGAATGAGATGCTAATTTCAGTATGTAGTGACCACAACCCTACATTCTGCCATGTGAACAGTGTCTTAGAGTTGGATTACATGGAGCAGTTGCATTGCAGTCCAATGCAGCCATAAACCATTGTGGGATCCTGCAACAGGGGTTTTAAATCAACTTAATGATCGTCCACATCAAATTGCAGGTGAATATCAGCAAAGCCACACATCCTTTAAAAATTAGCTCTCATCTGTGTTCCATGCTTGTTAATACCTTCCCTTCTTGGCCATGTCATGGCTGCACCATGACCGCGGCATAACCATTCTGGTTATGCCTACCCTAAAAGTGCAATTATATTAGCCAAATTTAGAACCTTTTAGGCCTAGTTTACATCTGCATCAGAGGTTCCCTCCGGAGCAGATTCTGTCCAAATGAGGTACAAAATAGCACAGCATGTAGCGCTCTTTCTCCATTACAGTGATAGACACCGGATGGATCCCTTTATAGTCAGAGGGATCCATCAGGCAGCGTTGGTGTCCATCACTGTAATGGATCCATCACAGCCTCTTCGTTGGAGGCTCTGAACAAACCGTCCGACACAGATGTGAAACGAGCCGTACATGGCAGTGCCGTGTGCTGGGCATTGGACGGAAGAACATGGACTCCTTGTAGCACGCCTATGGGCTTTTCTTGTACAGTTGCATGACACCTCTACGACATACTGAATTTCCCAATAGTAGAAGCAAATTTTCTAGGGAAGAAAACTTCCATAATGACATACAGTAAACATCAAACAATTTTGGATTTTTCACTGGTTTTGTTAGAAAAAAAAAAACTGTGTGTATGTATATATATATATATATATATATATATATATATATATATAATTAGAGCCATATAACAGAACAGTATGGTGATATAGCAGACAATCGGTGCCATCTGGGATATAGAGGTACCAGTTCCACCCGATCCCTGGTGCTGGAGGGCCCCTATACCACATAAGACGATACCATATTACAAATGGCACTTGGTAGGTAGGGACTTCTGTGGGCTTCTTAGTTCTAGAGTCGTTCGTATGAGGCCTTAGGCTAGGTTCGTATGAGGCCTTAGGCTAGGTTCACACGGCTTAACTGCGGGGTGTAATTTCGCCCCGCAATTACGTCGTGTGGCCGGGAGCGGGGGAGCGAGCGGGGGGCCGGCACTTCGCCGGCCCATAGACAGTCATTGCTGGCGGCGCGTATACGCCGCTAGAAAGTGACATGTCACTTATCTCCCCACGCGGCGGCTTCGCCGGGCGGGGAGAGGAGACGTAATCCATAGTTCTCTATGAGAACTGTAGATTACCGTAATGAATGGGCCGTTTTCGGCCCGTAATTGGCGCACTCCGGCGCGTAATTACGGACCGAAATACGGCCCATTTTAAGCCGTGTGAACATAGCCTTAAAGGTATGAATCCAAATTGAGATTGTGATGCAGAGATATACATCTGAGGTTTACCTAATTGTACTATGATGGTTTCTACAAGAAGGGGTAATTCTCATTGTAGAGTGGCCCCATGTCAGTGTGTGGCGATTTACTCCCCGTTGACAATCCACTGGGTATGTGAATATTTTAAAGGCTTACGGGAAGAGAGCTGAACTTTTCAGCTCCATCTATTGGATGTAGCAACCCTCAATTCACATGTGAGTCACAGTCATTCACGTGTGAATTGAGAATTGCAACATCCAATAGATAGCGTTGGAGAGTTCAGTTTTCTTCCCGTAAAGGTTTCTGCAAGTTAATTGTGGCTCAATGGAATGTCTTTATGAAGCCATATACATTAGATTTATGTTGGCTGAAGCCATCTACTTTGATGGGACTGGCTGACTACCTAGTGTGCTGGAGGAATATGGCAACAACCTACTGCCCATTCCTCTTTTAGGTTATGTTCACATGGCTTAACTGTGGGGCGTATAGTACGCATGGGGGGGGCCGGCAGCCCGCCGGCCCCTTAGACATGCAATTACATGTCAATTATCTCCCCACGCCTACAAAACGATCGTATTGTATACCCGGGGAGAGGAGACGTAATCCATAGTTCTCTATGAGAACTGTGGATTACCGTAATGATTAGGGCGCATCTCGCTCGTATTAGAGCATAGTACGCTCTCAATATGTGGCAAAAGGAGTCCCAAAATAAGCAGTGTGAACTTACCCTTAAAATACATGCATGCTTGGCCAAGTATCTATGTGACGTGTGTATGGGGGGGTTCGTGAGGACTTCTAGTTTTATTCCTCTGGAGAGTGAATAGTTCATAAGAACAATCCTACATTGTACAGTACATTTTCCACCTTAAATCTGGTGGAAGAATGTACATGTTCCAGGTTTTTGACACCATTTTCAGCTTTGAAATCCAGTCTCAGAAACTCTGAGCTGTGTAAACTCCAGCTCGGATTTTCTGTTAAGGTCAATATGGATGGATTTACAGTCTTATTTTTTTGATGGCTTTCAAATCCGAAAAACTGTGTCAAAATCCGTCTGAAAACCCATGCCGTGTGGACGTAGCCGGAGATGGCGGCAGCTCCCGGTGCTGGAGCCTCCATCTCGGCCAAGTGCTGGCTGCATCGTCTGGAGAAAGCGAAGAGCATGTCCTTCTCTAGACCTTATCCCTGCTCAGTGTGCCTCAGCCCTTGTGGCTGGATTTGACCCATGGCCTTGCATTTCACACACGTTGCCGGCATGTTTTGAGGTAACCAGCATGAGTGAATAAAGATGGTTTGATACCATTTCTGTGGACAGGATATTGAACCTTCTCTGTTCCTGGATTCTGTATCTTTTCTAACATTCAGATTTGTGCATTTGGATCATCAGGGATAGATGGAGTTGCCTTCCTCTGGATTAACATTGCAGGAGAATAAGGCGATCTACACTCACCGGCCACTTTATTAGGTACACCTGTCCAACTGCTCGTTAACACTTAATTTCTAATCAACCAATCACATGGCGGCAACTCAGTGCATTTAGGCATGTAGACATGGTCAAGACAATCTCCTGCAGTTCAAACCGAGCATCAGTATGGGGAAGAAAGGTGATTTGAGTGCCTTTGAACGTGGCATGGTTGTTGGTGCCAGAAGGGCTGGTCTGAGTATTTCAGAAACTGCTGATCTCCTGGGATTTTCACGCACAACCATCTCTAGGGTTTACAGAGAATGGTCAGAAAAAGAAAAAACATCCAGTGAGCGGCAGTCCTGTGGGCGGAAATGCCTTGTTGATGCCAGAGGTCAAAGGAGAATGGGCAGACTGGTTCGAGCTGACAGAAAGGCAACAGTGACTCAAATAGCCACCCGTTACAACCAAGGTAGGCAGAAGAGCATCTCTGAACGCACAGTACGGCGAACTTTGAGGCAGATGGGCTACAGCAGCAGAAGACCACACCGGGTGCCACTCCTTTCAGCTAAGAACAGGAAACTGAGGCTCCAATTTGCCCAAGCTCATCGAAATTGGACAGTAGAAGATTGGAAAAACGTTGCCTGGTCTGATGAGTCTCGATTTCTGCTGCGACATTCAGATGGTAGGGTCAGAATTTGGCGTCAACAACATCAAAGCATGGATCCATCCTGCCTTGTATCAACGGTTCAGGCTGGTGGTGGTGGTGTCATGGTGTGGGGAATATTTTCTTGGCACTCTTTGGGCCCCTTGGTACCAATTGAGCATCGTTGCAACGCCACAGCCTACCTGAGTATTGTTCCTGACCATGTCCATCCCTTTATGACCACAATGTAACCCAACATCTGATGGCTACTTTCAGCAGGATAATGCGCCATGTCATAAAGCTGGAATCATCTCAGACTGGTTTCTTGAACATGACAATGAGTTCACTGTACTCAAATGGCCTGCACAGTCACCAGATCTCAATCCAATAGAGCATCTTTGGGATGTGGTGGAACGGGAGATTCGCATCATGGATGTGCAGCCGACAAATCTGCGGCAACTGTGTGATGCCATCATGTCAATATGGACCAAAATCTCTGAGGAATGCTTCCAGCACCTTGTTGAATCTATGCCACGAAGAATTGAGGCAGTTCTGAAGGCAAAAGGGGGTCCAACCCGTTACTAGCATGGTGTACCTAATAAAGTGGCCGGTGAGTGTAGTTTGAACTTGTGTCTTTTTTACAACATTACTATGTTATGTAAGTGACCCAAGAAAACATTCAGGCCCATCTATATAAAGATTTTATATTGTGCCCTACACATCATAATAGCACTAAGGGTCTATTCACACATCGGGGCACATTTATCAAGGCAGTTGCGCCATTCTGGCACAATTTGTGCCAAAAATGTTGTACCTGCACACCACACTTAAAGGGTTGTGGCTTAGGGTATGTTCACACGGCATGTTGGATCCATTTTTAGATGCATATTTGGATCCAGGTTTTAGACCCTAGATGGATCCAAATATGCATCTAACAATTTGCAGTGTGTTTTACATTGCTTTCAATGTAAAACACACATTGGTGTTCAGACGAGTGATGGCTGGTGCGTGTTTTACATGTGTCTTTTGGATCCGTTCAAAGAATTGACATGTCAATTCTTGATCCATTTGTCGCAGCAAATGCCCTATTTGAAATTATAGGGTGCGTTCCTGCTGCAGCAAAATCGCATCCAAACATGCACCTGAGTTTTGGATGCGATTTACGCAGCACTTTTGAATGCAATTTTCCTATCCAAAACTGATCCAGAAACGGATACAACATGCCGTGTGAACATACCCTTAGGCTATGTTTACACGGCTTAAAATGGGACGTATTTAAGTCCGTAATTATGCGTCGTATTGCGCGAATTACGGCTGGAATACGGCCCAGTCATTACGGTAATCCACAGTTCTCATAGACAACTATGGATTACGTCTCCTCTCCCTGTTCGCACAATACGCCGCTGGGGGAGATAAGTGACATGTGAATTACCAGCGGCGTATACGCGCCGCTAGTAATGATAGTCTATGGGCCGGCGAGGTGCCCCCCCTCCTCACCCCCTTCTCCCACCCCGCCCCCGTCCACACAGCGTAATTGCGGGACGTAATTACGCGCCGCAAATAAGCCGTGTGAACATAGCCTTAGTGTGCAACATCGTGCGCCACAATTTTGCCGCAAATTGGCATAAGGGAAGCCAATTTAAAAATGGTGTAAGGTTAGACTAGACAGTTGTAACCTTCGCCAGATTTATGAACACTATGATAAAAGTACCGTGTTGTAAGACTGTCTTTTCTTAGTTTTCCACAGTGTTGATAAATCTCTCTGAGTTTTTACTTTTGCAGTATACGGGGATGCTATGAAGAAGGGCACAGCAATGAATACTGTGAAAGAGCCATGGCAGCCCATAGAGGAAAACAGACCAAATATCTCTTTTGGACTAGTTTTGCTGTGTTAACCAGCAGTATACACCATAGGTGTCAGACACAAAAGCATGGTAGATTACGCTTTTGTATCCCACATAGATAGCAGAGGTAGTCCAATTCAGACTAGTTTTATTTCCTTATCTTCTGCGACTTCGCCAAGGCTCTGCTCAAGTACTTTTTTCCATGGCATCCCGAAGGACGGCAAAGCGTATTCAAAAACGCCGTGTGCACAAACTCCAAGTCTTCTAGTACGAATGAGCCACTGTCCCGTGTAAACAAAAACGGGGAGATTTGGCTTCCAACGGTAGCGTGACCACTTACTGATCAAATTATATGGCCTAATTTAAGGATAGGTTATAATCATTTAAAGCGAATATATCAGATGGTTTATGCTGCCCTATCTGACAGCAGGGTATGACAGAGGGAGAGAATCTGATCTCTGTGATTATGTAGGTTTATATAATTTTTTTGGGGGGGCGTAAAAAGCAAAGAAAATTATAACAGAAAAAGTGAAAGTACTTCTGACACCCCCACCTCGCCCTGCCAGTGATTGACAGTTTGTTTTGTGGACTCTCTGATGCAGGAAAAGCTGTCAGTCACTGGACGTGGGTGGGGTGAGCAGGACTCCCACGGTCTCTTAAGGGGCCGTTCACACGGCTTATTTCGCCGCGGATTGGAGCTGTACTGCGTGCCGTATTTGCGCTGCAGTACAGCTCCAATCCGTCGCAGTAATTATGGTAATCCACCGTTCTCATAGAGAACAGTGGATTCCGTCGCTCCTACCCGCTCGGCGAATCCGCCGGGCGGGGAGAAAGTGACATGCACATTATCCAGGCGCAATACGCTCCGTGGATAATGCAAGTCTATGCGGCCGGCGGGCCGCGCCCCCGCACCCGCCCCTTATTCAAGCCGGAATTGCGAGCGCAATCCGGCTCGCAATTCCGGCTTGAATAAGCTGTGTGAACCGGGGCCTAAGGAGTCCTAATAGTATGGTCTCTGCTTTTTACTCAGAAATCCTGCTCCAAATCATATAATCCTGTATATCACAGAGCTCAGCTTCTCTTCCTCTAGCATATAACCCTACATACCAAAGAGCTCAGCTCCTCTATCATATAACCCTATATATCACAGAGCTCAGCATCTCTCCTCTATTATATAACTCTATATGTCACAGAGCTCAGCTTCTCTCCTCTATCATGTAACCCTATATGTCACAGAGTTCAGCTCCTCTATCATATAACCCTATATGTCACAGAGTTCAGCTCCTCTATCATATAACCCTATATATTCCTCCCTCTATCACATCCTGCTTTCAGAGCAGCATAAACCACCTGACAGGTTCATGTTCAGTCCTGAAAACACCTTTCATTGGGGCAGATTCATCAATACTGTCTGACTCTTAGGCTATGTTCACACGGTGTATTTGCGGGGCGTAATTACGCCCCGCAATTACGCCGTGTGACCGGGGCGGGAGCGGGGGACTGAGCAGGGGGCCGGCACTTCACCGGCCCATAGACTTGAATTGCCAGCGGCGCGTATACGCCGCTAGTAATTCACATGTCAATTATCTCCCCGCCCGGCGACGTAATCCATAGTTCTCTATGAGAACTGTGAATTACCGTAATGAATGGGCCGTTTTCGGCCCGTAATGGCGCACTTCGGTCCGTAATTACGGACCGAAATACGGCCCATTTTAAGCCGTGTGAACATGCCTTTAGACAGAATAAACTTAGACTAGACAGTCTTAGGGTATGTTCACACGCGCATTTCGCTGCGTATTTACATTTAATATGCGGCGAGATTACGCCTCGTTCCCCCGCACCTACAATATGATCAGGGAGATAAGTGACATGTCAACTACTCACGGCGATTACGTGCCACGAGTAAGGCATCTCAATGGGGCCAGCGGGCTGCTGATCAGCGACTCCAAAATCATCCGGCATATTGTGGCGCGTACTGTACACGCTGCAATTACGCCGTGTGAACAGAGCCTTAGGGTATGTTCACATGCCGTAATTGCACTGAAATACTCTCGAAATGCGCCCTGCAGTTACGGTAATTCATAGCTCTCGTAGAGAGCTATGAATTACGCCCATCTTCTCTGACGCGTACTGAACGCCGGGGGAAAGAAGTGATATGTCACTGGCCAGCGTGTAATTCTAAAACACCCAGCATATTGCAGCACATATAATATGCGCCGCAATACACTGTGTAAACATACCCTTATAATGTGCCACATTTATCATAGTTGTAACCTACGCCAGATTTATGAACACTGTCTAGTCTAACTTTACACCATTTTTAAGTTGGTTTACTTTATGTCACTAACTGCGGCAAAATTTTGGCACATTCTTTGGCGCACAGCGTCACATGCGAAGCCCCATTTTACCGAGTTCATCCCCCTTTTGTCATGTACAACATTATTTTTGTTGCAAAATGTAAATGTGCCCCAATGTCACCTTCCTCCAGGTTTGTCCCTGTATCTACCCTACAGTGCAGCAATACAGCAGCGGGATTTTTTTTTTCTCTCTGAAGAACTACAAATCTAATTTTGAAAACCTTTCCAAAAAAAAAAAAAAATCCCTCTGTCCACAACATCGCAGGAAACATATATATCATTCGTACAGCCTCAAATGAGAAGCAAGCTGAATGTTATAGCTTGTGTATTATCTAGAATACACTCTAGTAGCTCTCTATAAGTGTAAAATTATCCCGGCTATTTTCTGCAAAAAAACACATGTAAACCCGCATGGCCTGGGAAAATCCAGAAAACAATGCTCAGCAGCTCATCTGATGAATACAGTATGAAAATAGGGACTGATAAACTCACTAAGTATGCATGAGTAGCAGTGGTGGTAAAACGCTGCAGCAGAAGACAGGGTCTTAGGCTGCGTCTACACGGCAGAGTGTGAAATACCGGTCGGATTCTAATTACAATCCAACTAGTATTTTACAGTCGGTTTTCGTTGTTTGACGTGGCTTTTTGCTGTGGTTTTTGGATTTCGGGTGCTATAGAACAAAACTATAATCCGCCAGATTATAGAACATGTTCTACATTTTTTTTTTTTTTTCATTCGGGTTTGAAATATGACCTCAGAAAAGACTCCAGCTCGGATTTTCTATTGAAGTCTATGGGGATGATTTACAGTTGGAATTTTGTGGATTCAAATACTGAATCCACTTTAAAATCTGACTGCAAACCAGTCCCGTGGAGACATGGCCTTGTGGAGCTCTGGAAGGCAGTGACTGTTCCTCTTGCCATTTCAGAGTTGATTTGTTAATTTGCATGAAGAACCTGAGCTATATGTGGGCCAAGGGTTAGGTAGCTTACTAGTAATACTGCAATTGAGACACTAGGCCATAACAGCATTGCTGATTTGTAATGTACTGTATTTGGTCCCCTCACTTTCAAGATCCTCCCTCCAAAACTGGTCAGGAAATGGAAGCACATGAACATGTAGCTGTATAATTACTCCCCCCAACCACTCCGGCTTCTTCCGGACGGATGATAACAGCAAATACATGATACAGTGGTCCCTCAATATACAAGGGTCATCCCAGAACTAATTAATATTGTATGTTGAAACCATAACTCTATGAAAAACTGGTTCTGAAGCTCCAAAATGTGACTCTAAGATAATGCAAAATGGAGATTTAAGGGGTTTTCTCACTACATTGATTCATCTGACCTCAGTCCTGTTTTCTTGGTTTCACTTTGAATTTGGGGGCGTTTACTGGCTTCTACTAGGCTGCAGTAGAAGCCAGATCTGTAGCTATAGCAACCAGTGCTGGCAGCCTATCAGGAGAGATCACACAGGCCTGTAGCTATAGCGACCCGAGGAGCTGATGCAGCCCATACAAGAGGGGATATCTAGGAATAGGTAGGACACTGCTAATGGACATATATTGCAAAGTGACTTGTTTTTGCAAGATCTTTAACATAAAAAACAATCCTTGTAGTGAGACAACCCCATTAAGCAGATAACTAATACACATAAAACAGGTCTTTTCATATATCAGTCAGTAGGAGATGCTAGAAATCACTTTATATAATGAGGACAGAGGTTCTTTGGGTCATGGACTTTATACAAAAAAATAAAATGGGGCCCTCACCTGCAGCCCAAAGGAGCTGCTCATTCTGTCAAATGTAAGGAGCAGTACAGGGCATGTAGTACAGCACTGTACTGTAGAGAGGTGCTACTAGACCACCAGTCACCACATGCCCTTTACTAATACAGATGTTTTGCAAGTAAAATATTCATGATAATTGATTGGATGTAATGTGCCACAGATCGGCAGTATTTGTGACATTGTATATTGAAACAGCACTCAACATATAATGTCCCATAAAACACCATTATATGTTGCAAATATTGTATCCTGAGGCCATTGTACATTGCGGGACCACTGTACTAATATGCCAAGAGGAAATTGGGACATGTAGTGCATGCAGATGGTACGTCATGCAGATATGGAGCATGTGCATGCATTAGTATTTTAAACTGCAAGTCCGACTAAAACTGTGCAAGCTTTTTTTTTTTTTCACATATCCAGTGACAAAGCAAAAATACCTAGAAAAGCCAGTGCTGCTTGCCAGTCTTATAGTTTGTGTTACACTAGAGTAAGTGATAGTAAATCATGCTGGAACTGACCCGATAAAGGAGTCCCTACTATACAGCACTTTGGGTTAAGTGTAATATCTGCTGATTTTCATATCATCACTGGCATGAGTCTTGGCAGATCACTGTTTAGTCTGTCCAAGGTTGCCAGGATTCCTTTTCTCAGATGGAATGATGTCACCAGCTTTTTCAGGCATATTACATCACACTCTTTCATCAATGTCTGTTAGGCTGGGCAGAGGCAGTAACGGCATGCTAGTATTTGTAGTTCCACCACCGCTGGAGAGTCACAACATTATCTCCTTGGACATTTAAACACCAATTTTGTGAATTTAACCTAGATACATTTGATGAAAATCAGGGCCAGCTCCAATAAGTACAGCCTTAGTCTATGTCTACACTGCATCGGACAAAAAACGGCCTGTCACGCTTTATACAAAAAAACATGGCTGCTTCTCGTTTTTTGCCATCACAATTGTATTGTATGGGAAGACTGCAAGAAAACTAAAGGCGCCGGCGTAATATAAAACATGCTGTATAATACGCCAGTGCCAGAGGAAAAGACGAGCTGTGGAGACTATGGGGCTGCAGGAACGATCGTATCTTTGGCGCTTTTAAAAAATCTAAAAGCGCCGAAAATACGATCGTAATCCTGTGCGGTGGAGATATAGCCTTAGCTTTACAAGTGTAGTAATCCCTTTCCAGTCCCTTTTTAGTACCTCACAAGTGTCCCTCTTTTGGAGGCACAGACCCTATATTTGCACTTCCTTTTGACTTGAGAGATAAAATTGCATGATGCATCAGTACACTTAGGGCATGTCCCCACTGCACGGGTTTTCGGCCGGTTTTTCAGCCGGTTTGCGGTTTTTCAGACCGCCTGAAAAACCAGCCGAAAATGAGTACAATTGTGCTCTATGGAAAACCCGTGCAGCAGTCCCCACTGCACGGGTTTTCCGCCCGGCGGTTTTGTTGCCGGCGGTCCTTCGACAAAACATTGAACATGCACAATCTTCTGTCCGGTTTCCGGACGGAACATGTGCATCTCAATGGGAGAGGGGGAGGGCTGTTCTCCGCTCATCGCGGACAAATACCGGCCGGTATTTGTCCACCGCCGTGTAAACGGCCCCTTAGGGTGCTTTCACACGGTGTGTTTTTGGATGCGTTTTTTTGTGCAACAATGTATATCATTAATTGCTGTGTCTTTCTGCACACAAAACGCATCCAAAAAAACGCATCAAAACCGCACCGTGTGAAAGCACCCTTAGGCCACGTTCACACGGCTTATTTCAGAACGTATTTACAACGGATTTCCGATGTAAATACGTTCTGAAATCAGTTGCCCACTAAGTGTGGAACGTATTTGTAACTGATTTCCCGACGGATTCACCATCTCCAATCATTGTAGGTGGTGAATCCGTCCGGAAATAATTGACATGTGAATTGTTTTTCCGTCCTGGATTGCCGTCGTCAATCCAGCGGCGGCAATCCGGAACGGAACTATGCGTCGTGTGAACGACGAGCCGTATTTTCTCATTGAAATCAATAGAAAATACGGCTGTGACTTATTTCGGACGGATTTGCCGACGGATTGACGATCGTCAATCCGTCGGCAAATACGCGGCGAAATAAGCCGTGTGAACGAGGCCTTAGGGTCTGTCCACACGGCAAGGTTTTTGGGCGGATTTAAAAACCAGCAACCATCCATATAGACTTTAATAGAAAATCCGTTCAGCAGTCCACACTGAACGGATTTTTTGCCGGACGTTTTTTTACACCGCCGGTGGTCCGAAAAACTTGGGCTGAAGGTGTTTGCATTTCAATGGTTGAATGGGGCGGGCAATCTGCAAACTTGCAAAGAACCGTCCCCCAAAACCATGCAAAGGATGACAAAATACTTGCCGGATTGTTAAAAACAGAATCTGACTGGTATTTCGTCACTGCCATGTGGATGCATCCTTAGGGGTTGTTCACACGCGTTTTAACTCCGTGTTACATCCGCTTTTTAGATCTGTCTCGGGGACCGACAGGACGGACCCAGAGACGGATCTAAACAATTAGCAGTGAGTTTATCACTGTGGGCTATGAGGAAGACGCAGCGGCGCTCACATGCAATTCTTTCAAAGACGGACCCGAGCTGCGCTATGGAAACACGCAGCAGTGATCTCTCATGTGAACGCCGCTGCGTCTTCCTCATAGCTCGCAGTGATAGGCCATGTTCACACGGCTTAAAATGGGACGTATTTCAGTCCGTAATTACGCGCCGGAGTGCGCAGATTACGGCTGGAATACGTCCCAGTCATTACGGTAATCCACAGTTCTCATAGAGAACTATGGATTACGCCTCCTCTCCCTGCTCGGCGAATCCACCGCGGGGGGAGATAAGCGACATGTGAATTACTAGCGGCGTATTCGCGCCACTGGTTATGCAAGTCTATGGGCCGGCGAGGTGCCGGCCCCCCGCCCCCGGCCACACGGCGTAATTGCGGGCCGTAATTACGCCCTGAATTTAAGCCTTGTGAACCTAGCCATAAAGTCACTGCTAATTGTTTAGATCCGTCTCTGGGTCCGTCCTGTCAGTCCCCGAGACAGACTTAAAAAGCGGATGTAACACGGAGTTAAAACTCTGTTTGAACAAGACCTTACTTTATTGCCTATAGTTCCTAAAAACATTTTGGGATATTTTTTAATCATTTGTTGCAATGTGGACCTTGAAAATACCAATAGTTGGACCTATATGCATACTATTTGTAAATGAAAAACAATTGAAGTATATGGGTAGGCATAAAAAATAAATATTAATTGCTTCATTCTAAAACCTCTACAAGAAATGCAGCAAAAATTCATGCAGTAATTCCTCGTGTGAGCCCAACCTCGAACTACATCAGCAACAACAAAACCGACCGGTATTTGCACTGTTTCCCACCATGCACACGACCGCAGGGGATCGGCTTTTCTCCGCGATTAGTGGAGAAAAGCCCTCCCCCTTCGCATAGACATGTTAAGATTCCGCCAAAAAAAACGGACGAAAGAATGAACAAGTTCTATGTTTTTCGGACTGCCGGCGGCCTGAAAAACCACTGGCCAGAAAATCCGTGCAGTGGGGACCAATGCGCGGGTTTTCCATAGAGGCCCATTTTAAAGTTTGTCAGCCTGTTTTAAAAACCGAAAACAGTCTGTAAAACCGTCTGGAAACCCGTGCAATGGGGACAAGGCCTAAGGCTAGGTTCACACGGTGTATTTGCAGGGCGTAATTACGCCCCGCAACTACGCCGGGAGCGGGGGACTGAGCAGGGGGCCGGCAAAGTGCCGGCCCCTAGACTTAAATTGCCAGCGGCGCGTATACGCCGCTAGTAATTCACATGTCAATTATCACGTAATCCATAGTTCTCTATGAGAGCGGTGGATTACCATAATGAATGGGCCGTTTTCAGCCCGTAATTTGCGCACTTCGGCGCGTAATTACGGACCGAAATACGGCCCAAACTTAGCCGTGTGAACATAGCTTAAGAGTGAAAAGTGCATTGGGCACACAGGCCTTTCAGTTGGTATTACTATACTCCGAGTTTCTCATTGTTATTTTTTCTCTACCTCTCTTACCCCTATTGGTAGGCACTATTTTAAATGTAGTATCATCGACCCTGTTCCCCGAAAATAAGACAGTGTCTTATATTAATTTTTGCTCCCAAAGACGAGCTAAGATTTATTTTTAGGGGATGTCTTATTCCTCCATGAACTAGAATTCACATTTATTGTTGAATGAAAAATCAACCTGTATTAATATACTGTAGTGATTTCATCACAAACATCAGCATAAGCAGCCAAACTCTGAATTGCATAAATAAATGCACTAGGTCTTATTTTCGGGGGATGCCTTATTTTCGGGGGAACAGGGTATGTATTTATCATAATGGAGTTATTTATTGGCACATTCATGTACATATGTCTATTGCTGCTTACTAGTGACGTGTTTGGTGGTGCGTAGACTTTGGTGCGTCTTTACACATACTTGACCATTTGGAGTCCTGACTTCAGAACCGGTTCCCCTTTACCTTCATGTTTGCTTTTTATTATATGTTTTTGGCGGATGTAATAAAGATGTTGTTTCATGTGATTTACTTTTGTGGTAGCCTTCTCTGTAGGTGTTTTGTTCTTCACATGGTTGCTAGTGGCATAATATCAGGTTGCAGATTTAATATAACTATTTCTCATAAAGATATTTTTTTCAATAATTCTTCTTGTTCTGCAAATACTTTAATGGCCTGTAATATGCAAGTGAGCGTCATTGTCTGATCAGTCCGGGTGTCGTTAATGGAGCGGTGGTCATGCATGGTAACATTGTATGGCAGATTATAAATAATGGCTGTAGTGATTCTTTGCAGCTTTGCCGCTCTGTTTTCAGCGTGCTGGACACAAGAGGAGACGGCTCCAGTTGCAACAGTACTTGGCAATAAAGAGAGCGTAGTAGAGAAAACTGGCTCATTACTGAGTCCAAAGATCGCAAGCTGCACTTCTCCGGAGCCAGAAGAAAAGGGGCAAGGTCCATTTAAATGTAGACCGGCTGCCTGCATTATGTGCAGGATCCTGTGCTCTGTGCTCCTGCTCTGGCTGTCTGTAACACATTGCTTGCCAGAGGATCTCAAATTTCCTCTTGCTGTAAGTCTCCTAGTGTTCTAGGCAGGGAGGACATTTACTTGGTTGGTTTCTTTAAGGCAAGAAATTCAATAAATGCAGCAGATGACAATGGCCTGGTGACCACTGGAAAGCATTGCACACTGCAACAAATTTGTCTAAAGCTATGTTCATGCGGTGTAAAAATGTTCAGTGAAATCCGTGCATATTTCACATGAGAAACACGTGTTTTATGCACATTTTTTTTTTTTCTTTGATTTCTCTTTGGAGTTTTTTTGGTGTATCTTTGCATGTTAGAGCACTGCCAACTACATTATATTTGATGCATGCAATGTTTTTGACATATTTTGATGCATAAGATACAAATTTTATATATACTCCACACCAAAATGCACATCAAAAAACTTAAGTGTCCTATTGTTTTCTATGGGAACATGCACATGGTGCTTTTTTTTCATGCATCGTTTGATGCGTTACGTGATGTATAGAAATTGAAGTGCATGTCAATTTTTGACGTGACGCGTTTTACTTGCAGAATGTAACTATAAAGCATTAAAGGGGATTGTGAAAAACCGCACCAAATTATGCACTTATTTTGTTAATTTGGTAAAAAAAATTGCAGTAATGAAGTGTATTCTCATATATAAGAATGTGACACTTGTTAATGGTTTTTGATGAGTATTTTGGTTTGTAAAATGTGTATGTTGCGCATAAAAAAAAAAAAAAAAAAAAATCATGTAAATCCAGCATAAGGGAGCATAGTTTACTATAATGTCACCTTCACACTTAAATTTTAGATAGCATTTGTTGGCCAAAGAAAAGACTTCAAAAACCACAGTCATCCTGCAGTTTTTGTAAAATAAGTGTGTATTGGTACATGCGTTTTTGTTTTTTTATCCCAGTGCCTTTTTTCCCTACCACATAATTAGCAATGTGAAAAAAATCTACAAAAATGCTGCGCATTTCTGCAAAAAAAACCCCCAAAAGACACTAAATATGTACAGTATGAAAGAACCCTAATAGCAAATCTAAAATTGCTTATACCACCCATGCAGAAAAATCAAGGACATAGTGATAGCAGCTGGGGTCACACTGATGGCCTCATTGGCTTATTGCATTGGCTGTGGGTTGCATAAAATAGCTGTTGTGGGGATCCCTCTGACAGCTGCATAGTCCGTGGTGTAACCTGCATTCAGTCTTTGTAAATCACTCGAATCACAGAGGTGTCTTAAGTGTTTTTCTTCCATAAATTTTTGTAGTGTGACCGCTATAGTAGACTGAAGTAACTAAAAGTTTTCCCCTCCGATGTCCTCGACGTCGAGTAACTTAAACTTTATGGAAGTCGCAACATGCAATTCACGTCAGCATGTACTCGCAGCATCAGAAGATGATAAGCATTTTCTCCAAAAAAACACTATAGGTTGAGAGAATTTAAAGGCGTTGTCTCACTACATCGATTCATGTTGTTCAGTCCTGTTTTCTTGATTTTATTTTTAAATTCAGGGTTTACTGTCTTTGCTGGCTTCTACTGGCCTGCCGTGATGAGCTGCTGAGAACACCAGGTCTGTAGCTATTGCGACCTGAGGAGCTGATGCAGCCCATACAAGAGGGGATATCTAAGATCAGTAGGACACTGTTTATGGGACACATATTGCAAAATGACTTATTTTTGCAAGATTAACAACAAAAAAAGTAATCCTTGTAGTGAGACAACCCCTTTAACTTAAATTGGGATTCCCATTAGGGAGCTTTTACATGGAGCTTTTTTGATGCGTTTTTTTTTTTATGCATTTTTTTTTTTTTTGTGCAGAAAGGCACAGCAATTAAGGGTATGTTCACACAGTGTTTTTGGATTCGAAAATCGTGTCAAAAAATGCAGCGGCAATCGGATCCAACACATATCCAACACGCAGCTGTGTGTTTGGATGCAGCAGAATTGCACCCTATAGTTTATTATGAGGCTCCTGCTGCGTCTTTTGGACCAAGAATTGACATGTCAATTCTTGGAACGGATCCGAAAGACGCAATGAGATGCATCGGTGATCACTCGTGTGAACATTAATGCGTGTTTCATGTTAAAAGCAATGTAAAATCACACTGCTCTTTATTAGATACATGTTTCGGTCCGCTTAGGGTCTGACAGCCGGATCCAAACACATCTAAAAGCTTATGTAACACGGATGAAAACACACCGTGTGAACATACCCTAATGCTGTACATTTCTGTGACTAAAAAAGCTCTGTGTGAAAGCACCATTAGGCCATGTTCACACGGCTTATTTTGGGACAGATTTCGTTCCTTATTTCGCGCCGTACTGCGCGAACTACGGCTGAAATCTGTCCCAGTCATTACGGTAATCCACAGTTCTCATAGAGACCTATGGATTCCGTCTCCTCTTGGGGAGAAAGTGGAGACGTAATCCATAGTTCTCTGAGAACTGTGAATTACCGTAATGACTGGGACGTATCTTGCCCCGTATTTAGCGCAGTACCTCGCGAAATATGGGGCAAGATATGTCCCATTTTAAGCCGTGTGAACATAGCCTAAGGGTTCACACGGCGTATTGTGGTGCATACTGTATGCGGCACAATATGCTGGGTGTTTTAGGAGTATGCGCTGGACGTGCGTACTTCTACAGCACTGATAGCCGGCTCCCATTTACTTTACACGTGGGGAAGAAGTGACATATCAATTCTTTTTCCCGGAGCGTACAGTACGCCAGGGAAAACGTCAGGTAATCATAGCTCTCAATGAAGCTATGAATTGCCGTATTTGTGGGGGCGTAATTTGGGCATATGCCGTGTGAACATACCTTAAGGGTGCTTTCACACGGCAAAGGACAATACCTGTCCATTCCAACCGTTTTTTGGAGGTTTTTTGACACAAAAAATGGTTTTTTCCTGTTGTTTTTTTTAACAGTGTTTGTCCAGGTTTTTAGATAAACATTTTTTTCCCAAGCAGAAAAGTGTTCTGAGTGCAAAAACTGAAAACTGGCTAAAAACTGCACAAAAAAAGCGCAACAAACTGTTCACTCACTTTCTGCTCGGTTCCCATTGACTGCAATGTTAATATTCTGTCTGAAAACCAAGCAGAAGAATGAACATGTTCTAAGTTGTTCGTTACGCCGATGGTGTTGGAAACAGTCCAGCAGAAAATCTGATCAGTGGGGACTGCTGAACGGATTTACTATTAGCCCCGGTTCACACGGCTTATTCAAGCCTGAATTGTGAGCCGGATTGCGCTCGCAATTCCGGCTTGACTAAGGGGCGGGGGCACGGCCCGCCGGCCCCATAGACTTGCATTATCCACGGCGTGTATTGCGCCCGGATAATGTGCATGTCACTTTCTCCCCGCCCGGCGGATTCGCCGAGCGGGAAGGAGCGACAGAATCCACTGTTCTCTATGAGAACTTTGGATTACAATAATTAGTGCGAGGGATTGGCACCTTACTGCAGCACAAATCCGGCGCGTAGTACGGCGCCAATCCGCGCCGAAATAAGCCGTGTGAACGGCCCCTTAAAGTCTATGGGGAGCGTTGCTTGTCGGTTTTCAGACGTTTTCTAAATCTGTAAAATCGTCTGAAAAAACACCGAAAAAAACCCATGCCATTTGTGGCCTTAAGGGTATGTTCACACGGTGTAATTGTGGGGCGGATTTCGGCACGTATTTGCGTTTCAGTATGCCCGAAATGCGCCCTGCAATTACGGTAATGAATAGCTCTCAGGTATTGTACGCCAGGGGAGAGAGGCGACATGTTACTTCTTCGTGGTGCTTAAGTGCCGCTGATAATGATAGTGAATGAGGCCAGCCCCCGTGCGCGTACTTCTAAAGCACCCAGCATATTGCGGTGCGCTCATTACATGCCGCAATACACCGTATGAACATACCTTAAGATTCTTGCTGTCCCGCCCACATACAGTGATTGACAGCTTTTCCTGCAAAAGTGTGTGTACAAAGCAAACTGAATCACTGTATGAAGGCGAGGTCAGCAGGACTTTCACTTTTTTCTGCTTTCTATCAGAAATCCTAGTCCACATCATATAACCCTATATATCACAGAGCTCAGCTTCTCTCCTCTCTCATATAACCCTATATATCACAGAGCTCAGCTTCTCTCCCTCTGTCATATAACCCTATATATCACAGAGCTCAGCTTTTCTCCCTCTATCATATAACCCTATATATCACAGAGCTCAGCTTCTCTCCTCTATTATATAACCCTATATATCACAGAGCTCAGCTTCTCTCCCTCTGTCATATAACCCTATATATCACAGAGCTCAGCTCCTATTCTCTATCATATAACCCTATATATCACAGAGCTCAGCTCCTCTTCTCTATCATATAACCCTATGTATCCCAGAGCTCAGCTTCTCTCCTCTATCATATAACCCTATATATCACAGAGCTCAGCTGCTCTCCTCGATCATATAATCCTATATATCACAGAGCTCAGCTCCTCTCTCTCTGACAGGTTCCCACCTGACGGGTTCCCTTTAAATCCTTTCCTGGCAGAGAATTTGGCATGCTTTTATTAGACTTTGTCATACTTTGGTCACTTTTTAGAATATGCAGGATAGCCAGCCAAGCCCTTGTCTTTTTCTGTATTTTATTCACTATAATAAGGAGTAACCAGGCATACCTAGCCCCTTCATAAAGAAGCACCAGACACTCCTGGTTGAGCAGATTGATATATACAGTTGTGAGAAAACATTAGATAAAACTTTAATCTTTGTTTGTATATTCTGGGTTTAGGAGTCCAGTGGGCGGGCTCTCTCTGTCATTAATAGCAATTTTATCCTTTCAGTCCTCCTGCCGGACTCCTAAGCCCAGAACGAACAGAGATTTCAGTAACTTATACTGAATCTTTTCACATGAAACCATATATCAGTCTGTTTAGCTTCTCCTGCTCTGTAACATGATGTTGAATAGTGTTTTCTTAGTAAAAAGGGTTCCCTTTAAGTAATATTCTATTTATTTCTCAATGATATATCTCATTGGGTGACCTAGTTTACCTGCGGTTCCCTTGCTGCGAGTTAACTCCTCATCTTCCAGAACACATGGCTATCACATAGATTGTGTATTATTTTGATTGCAGCCATCATAGTTGCCAGAGCCCACCCAGTCCTTTGAGTTTTCCCGTCTTCCATGGTTAGGTGAGGTCTTCTGGGTTAATCCTGGCAGTGTGTTTTAGATGCACACCAGGCCCCTCCGTACATAAGAAAAAGCTTGGCAAGAGTTGGAATTTCTGTATGGAAATACTTACTATTCGAGCTATTTTAAACAGATATTGTATGATGATATTTTGCAGACTAGGATAAGGATCCCCATCTCTTACTTTAGGTTATTACCCCGATTTACCCCCATTGCTGTAGAGTAGGTCAACGATGTTCTGCAGCTTACCTGATGAGGAGAGCATTTCTAACTACAGCAAAATGCCAACACCATAATGGTGCCGAACGTCCTAAATTATTAAAGGAGTTGTCTCCCTTCAGAGTTTCAGAGAATGCATGAATGAAATACTCTGTCACTTCCTGGTTCAGACTGACTCATTTGCATAAGCTCCATGCTTGTACAGCTCTGTGCCATGCTGTGCTTTCAGATGCTAATTAGATCAGATTAGCTTCTCAAACTACTAATCTTATCTGATCCCCAAAACAAAAGCCCTAATTACAGTTCTGTTTATTTTACATAAATCAAGCTTTTTACTGCTGAGCAGCACAGGACACTGCCATGACCTGTGTGATGAGGTCACTCACTGTTATCTCATTGAACAAACAGCAGGGGGAGAATTGTTTATGGGTCAGTTACTGAGGGAACTGAAATAGCCAGGGAGGTCATAAATTCACTTGTATCTCCTTAGGGAAAACAGAGGAACAAAGCAATATATTTGGAAAATGTCTTTATTTTGTGTTCCCTACAATTTGAAAGCTATTCTTTGTAGCGAGACAACCCCTTTAAACACTCTGGATTATAAATGATCAAAAATAAATAACATCTTTTTAACCTAATCCTAGAACATTGCAGATCAGTATTTTTGAACTCTGGTCCTCAAGTGACCCCAACAGGTCCTGATTTTAGGATATAATTAGTGTTGTGTATCAGGTGTTCTCTCTAGGGGATATCTGAAAACAGAGGTCTATTTGGGAGGCTCCTCAGGACTGGAGATGGGAATAAAAACAGATCTTCATGTTTGTAGAGATTCTTATATAGGTGTCCTAAACCATTTCAAGTGACTAAACTGTGAAGTATCGGTGGCATATCCTTCCTGGCTCTAAGGTGGTTCATATGCCATGCATACCATGTTGGATCAGCACTTTCCTGCATCTATGACGTAGGGTATGTTTACATGGCGTGTTGAGTCTGTGTTACATATGCTTTTAGATACATGTTTGGATCCATCTGTCGGACCCTAAACGGACCAAAACACATCTAATAATGAGCAATGGGATTTACATTGCTATTAATATGAAACATGCATCAACGTTCACACGAGTGATCGCCGATGCGTTTCTCATTGCGTCTTTCGGATCCATTCCAAGAATTGACATCTCAATTCTTGGTCTGAATGACGCAGCAGGAGCCCTATAATAAAGTATAGGGTGCGATCCTGCTGCATCCAAGACGCATTCAAACACGCAGCTGCATGTTGGATCCGTTTAGGATGCGATCGCCAATGCGTTTTTGGATGGGATTTTCGGAACCAACACGGACTCAAAATCGGATCCAAAAACGCTGTGTGAACGGACCGTTAGTCGGTCTACATATGAAGCAAGGACTTACGAAACAAAAAAACAGGGCAAACAGGTACATGTAGTACCGCACTGTACTGTAGAGAGGCGCTCCTAGACCGGCAATCACTGCATGCACCACACGAATACATGTAAGATCAGTACAAGACAGGTAGTACCGCACTGTACTGTAGAGAGGCGCTACTAGACTGCCAATCACTGCATGCACTTCACTAATCCATGTAAGAGCAGTACAGGACATGTAGTACCGCACCGTACTGTAGAGAGGCGCTACTAAACCGGCAATCACTGCATGCACCTCACTAATACATGTAAGAGCAGTACAGAACATGTAGTACTGTATTGTAGAGAGGTGCTACTAGACCAACAATCACTGCATGCACTTCACTAATACATGTAAGAGCAGTACAGGACATGTAGTACCGCACTGCACTGTAGAGAGGCGCTACTAGACCGGCCATCACTGCATGCACCTCACTAATACATGTAAGAGCAGTACAGGACATGTAGTACCGCACCGTACTGTAGAGAGGCGCTACTAGA
Organism: Phyllomedusa bahiana; assembly: GCA_025379985.1. NCBI lineage: Eukaryota > Metazoa > Chordata > Amphibia > Anura > Hylidae > Phyllomedusa > Phyllomedusa bahiana. The sequence goes on along the minus strand of JAODAL010000851.1, from coordinate 136,314 downwards.
CCGGCAATCACTGCATGCACCTCACTAATACATGTAAGATCAGTACAAGACATGTAGTACCGCACTGTACTGTAGAGACGCTACTAGACTGCCAATCACTGCATGCACTTCACTAATACATGTAAGAGCAGTACAGGACATGTAGTACTGTATTGTAGAGAAGTGCGAATAGACTATCAATCACTGCATGCACTTCACTAATACATGTAAGAGCAGTACAGGACATGTAGTACCCCATGTGTTTTTGGATACGTTTTTGATCCGAAAAACATATTCAAAAGCACTGTGTGAAATACATCCAACACGCACCCAAAGTGTGCTGTGTATTTAAATGCATTTTTGCTGCAGCAGGAATGCACCCTATAGTTATAAATAGGGCTCCTGCTGCGTCAAAGGATCAATAATTACGTGTCTTTTGGATCCGTTCAAAGAATTGACATCAGAAAGACGCATGTAAAACACATTGGCGATCACTTGTCTGAACACCGACGCATGTTTTACATTGAAAGCAATGTAAATCACACTGCACATTGTTAGATGCGTGTCTGGGTCCGTTTAGGGTCTGAAACATGGATCCAAACCCGCATCTAGAAAACTCTGTGTGAACATCCCCTTACAAGTAAAATGTTCATGATAATTGATTGGATTGTCAATCAATCACATGAGCGGCAGATCAGCAGCGTCTGTGACATTGTATGCTGAATGTGATTTCAAGATACAATGTATGGAAAGACTGTTGTATGCTGAAAGTATTGTATCCTGAGGGTTACTTGACTAAAAAGGAGTTTCCTGTCACTCGTTATTGATGCATTTTTTTTTTTTTTTTTAGTGAATACACATTGTAAAGCAGCACCACAAAATTGTTGTGTAACTACAGACCAGTCGTATACTAGTAGAGATGTATTAAATCCTGTACTAGTAGCTATAACTTGGATTAGGTTACTGAAAATACTGCTCAGTATGTAAAGATCCCTTTCTTGGCTAGTTGGCAGGTGATTAATTTGGGTAATAACAAATAAGTGATTCATGAGTCACGCGTTTATTACTGGAGATGCACACCCGGGCCTCTTACAGTAATTAAATGGTGAATTTCTGTAGTGTTTTAGGTGGCCATTGTTGAAACCTCAGAAATTCATGTTCACATTGTAGCTTCACTAGTAATAAGGAACAGACAGCCAGCACAAGGAGTAGGGCTGATCGTTCTCCTTCCAGTCAGTACATCATGTTCTCTCCCTGCTATCTGCACTCACAGAATTTCAGGGAGATAGCAGATACCCCAAAATAGAGCTGGACCAGAAGTCCACATTTATTACAATTTAATTGAAAGTCTTTCCTCTGGTTAAACCTTTCCTAGATATTAATGGGGTTGTCTGAGCGTTTAAGAAATAAACCTAATGCTAGGAAATGTTTTCAAATGACAGTCATTATTCACCTTTGGGCCCTGTTCACACAACAGAATTGCACACGGATTTCTGTGCAGTGTCCAGGTGCATTCCACACCGAAGTCTACTTTAATTCTGCAGACAATTTGCGTCGTCTTAGGGCTTGTTCACACAACGTTTTTGATCCTTTTTATGGATCCGTTTTTGAGGAGTGAAAAGCGTATCCGTAAAGCGGAAAAAACGCAACAGTTGATACTTTATTTGGATCCGTATTGCATGCTTTTTCTAGTTGCGTTTTATGGATCCGCTTTCCAGATGCGTTTTTGGGGGGTCTCTCCCTCTCTCCCTCTCTCCCTCTCTCACCTCTCTCCCCTCTCCTCTCTCCCTCTCTCCCTCTCTCCCCTCTCTCCCTCTCTCCCTCTCTCCCTCTCTTCTCCACTCTCTCCTCTCTCCCTCTCTCCCTCTCTCCCTCTCCCCTTCATCCAGCCTCACCTCCCCAGCCGCCGGTGCCCCGTCCAGCCACCAACTGCGCTTTTCGCATCCGCTTTCAGGAAGCAAAGCCCCGCCGATACGTGCCCAGGGTGTGGAGCACCTTTGGACAGGTGCCAAAAGTGGACTCCATTATCTCCTATGGGCTTTCACTTGCGTAGAATGCAAGAAGAATTGACATGTCAATTCTTAAAGCGGATGCGAAAAGCGCAGTGCAGAAGAGCTCTCAAAAGCGCATCGCCGATCTCCCGTGAGAACAGTGATGTGCTTTTGCCATTGAACTCAATGTTAATCACACTGACAATTGTTAGATCCGTTTTGCTGATCCGTAAAACGGATCGCAAAAACGTCGTGTGAACAAGCCCTTATACTTCATAGGAACATGCGGCGCGCCTAATATGGCGCAGAGTTTTCCAGTGTGGACTTGTGAATCTCAGGCACCGGAAAAAAGAAACATGTCACAAGGTTACGTTAGCCCCATTAAATACGGATAATCTGAATCCACATCAAAATCCTCAAAATAAAAATCTACAGATACACCACGGATTTGTAGCCACAGAAAAGTCATGTGCACAGGTCATTTAAATCTCCATTTGGCAGTTACTGCTTTTTTTTTTCTTGCCCTAATGATGAGCTGTACGGCCATGTTCACACGGCTTAAAATGGGCGTATTTCGGTCCGTAATTACACGCCGAAGTGCGCCAATTACGGGCCGAAAACGGCCCATTCATTACGGTAATTCACAGTTCTCATAGAGAACTATGAATTACGTCTCCTCTAGCGGTGAATTACTAGCGGTGTATATGCGCCGCTGGCAATTCAAGTCTATGGGCCGGCGAAGTGCCGGCCCCCTGCTCAGTCCCCCGCTCCCCCCCCGCCCCCGGTCACATGGCGTAATTGCGGGGCGAAATTACGCCCTGCAAATACACCGTGTGAACATAGCCTACAACTACTTGACCTCTGTAGCCAATTACTGGTCTTTCCATACATGCTGCTATGACCATTATGACCAGTGACAGCCTGCAGCGGTCATGTGGATGTAGAGCCCGTCATTGCTGTAGGAAAATAAAGGGATGTCGACCACCTGGGCATTGATAATGGAGTAGTAGGAGACTTAAAAAATGAATACATTGATTGATTTTAGTTTTCCAGGTTATCTATTTCCTAAACTTCTGGGCATCGCCTTTAAAGGGGTTGTCTCACTACATTGATTTGTCCTGTTTTCTTGGTTTCATTTTGAATTCAGGGGCGTGTCTACTGACTTCTACTAGGCTGCAGTAGAAGCCAGGTCTGTAGCTATAGCAACCAGTGTTGGCAGCCTATCAGGAGAGATTGTACAGGTCTGTAGCTATAGTGACCTGAGGAGCTGATGCAGCCCATACAAGAGGGAATATCTAGAAATAGGTAGGACACTGTTAATGGACATTTAATAACAAGTGACTTGTTTTTGCAAGATCTTTAACATAAAAAGCAATCCTTGTAGTGAGACAACCCCTTTAAGTAACAGCAATTTGGCTTTATAGGAGTTCAAACCTTCTATGGCTTCTATTTTTTAGGACAGTCGACAGATTACAGGTGCTGTTTACAGAGCCTGTCCCTGGTAATGGGGGCAGTTGAGGGTGCTTCTTCTTTGTACAGATATCTATTTCTAAAGCCTAGAGCAGGGTTGTCAAACTGCTCTTCACTAAGGGCTAATATTATGGTTGCCCTCAAAGGGCCATTGAAGGGTCTTGGAGGATGGCTAGGGTGCCTGGGTAGGGATGTCAGAGCTGTGCCACTACCTGTGGATCGCTGAACAGAGTGGTGTGGAGATGCGTGCCAGGACTCTGAATCCAAGATGGTGGCCACTCCCTGTGCTGGTGCCGTCCCCTCTGGCAAGCACTGGCTGCATCCTGTGGGGAAAGTGGAGAGCCAGTCCTTCTGTGCCCGGACCTTGTCCATTCCTGCTAACTGTATCTAAGGTCATGTTAGCCAGATAAAATGACACGCGGGCAGGATTTGGCTGGAGTGTCCCTGCATTTATTCTTGTAAAATAATAGCTGTTAAAGGGGTGTTCCGGGACCTGTTCATGCTCGTTGGTCTGGAGTAAGAGTAAAAATAGAAGATAAACCTCACACTTACCTTCCCGACGCTCTCCTTGGCTGCCGGTCCGTTCATCCCTGCTGAAACACAGAACGTTCATCGTTCACTTGACAGCTGCATCCAATCACAGGCCACATCGTTACCTGTATGGGACTTCTAATTGGCTGTGATGGACCAACCAGCATTAATAGGTCCCGAATCACCCCTTTAAATTTTGGTCCAGGAGCTGAACTTGGGAATTATACTAATAAAGGGTTATGTGCTTGTATGGTTTTCATGATGTAAAATTTAGGCAAAGATCTATACGTGTGGTGATCCATGAAAACAATAGATGAAATCCCCCCGATAGTTGAGTAGATCTGGTCTACCACGCTTTTGTGTCCACACGTAAAGCCTATACAAGACATGGAAACCTCTAAAGAAGCATTTATGCTATCTACAATACATGAAAAAAACTTTGAGATTCTTAGTTCACACATTTTTGATCAAAAAATGCTTAAAGGGGTTGTCTCGCTACAATGATTGGGTTTTAATTTAAAGATCTTTAAAAAACAAGCAGCTTTGCAATATATGTTCATTACAAATGTCCTACTGATTTTGAGTTAGCCCTGTTAGTAGTAGTAGTAGTACATCAGCTTCTAAAATCTCTATAGCAGCTGGTCTGTTGATCCTTATCTCACTGACTGTCAGGTCTGTATGACTCATCACCTTCAGAATACAGGTGGGAGCAGAGAGCCCCTCCCACACAGAATGCTTCTGTAGTGGAGGGAGGGGGAGGGCTCTGGCTTCTGTGTCTGTGCTGCCTGGATTAACCCTGTGTGTGCCTGCTTCCTCCTGCTATCTACACAGATTGAGAAGAGCAGAGGTGAGGCTGATCAATAGATGTGACAACAGTGACCCTGTGTGTTACTATAATCATGATGTGTCTGTGGAGCTGTGACTATTCTAATACTACACAGATCATGGGGGCATGTGAATCGTTCAAGCTCTGCAGTACTAGTGACACATCCTGATAAAAGTAACACTTCACAGCTGCCCTGTGTCTGTTCTGACAGGGTCTGTTTGTTGCTGGAGATGTGGAGATGTGTATGCTACAGCAAGGGGTATAGGAACACTTGCATCCCCCCTGCTCTGCTATTAGCATACACAGCTTCACAGACCTCTGGCTCCACACTCCTAGATCAGCCCTCTCTCTATGTCTCCGTGGAGCTAACAATACAGCTGATCCAGGAGCCTGCAGCAGACCTAGGCAGGCACACACAGGGTTAACTCTGGCAGCAAACCCCCTCACGCCCCTCCCCCTCCCCCCTGCTGTATAGAAGTTATGGAGGAGAGCTGTCTGTGTGCTGAGGGGAGGGGGGGAAGAGGGAGGAGAAGAGACAGACAAGAAGCACTCCCCTGAATTCAACTGCCAGGCACAGAGATAGGCTGAAAGCTTGTAATGAGACAACTCCTTTAAGCCACCCCCAGCTTACAACGGGATCTCAAGTCGGGTGGTCCTACTCTATCTTCACCTCTCACTAGAGTCAAATTCAGACTTCTCATTGGGTCAACCGACCTCCATAATCCAGAGAGAAAAATAAAAAAAGCCCAACCTTGCAAACATACTGCACTGATATAACAAGCTGTGGAAGTGGGCGGGGTGCAAGAGACCACACGTAAAGCCGGCACCAGGAAATAGAGCAAATGTGGTCTGGATTGGACCACATTTGCTCTGTTGTCCTCTGAGTCTGTGGCAGGGGTACCTTTTTTTTGCAGGATCCTGATGGTTACCACTGACAAATGCCCTGATGCTAACACCTAAATTACACACGGCTATGCACTGCAGGTGTTGTCGTCTGTTATATAAGGGTATATTGACCTCCTTCTCATAATAGTAGGGATTTCTACCACATTCATATCCAGTTCATCCATTTTAAATATTTTTTTTTTTATTAGCACGACTGTGGATGTAAACCCATTTTGGTACGTAGAACTAACTTCAGTTGCAGTATGACTATATCCTTAGAAGCTATGCAGAAGAGATGCTGTACAAAGTAATTATCAACATTTTTACATTTTTGTTGCAAGATGGGGGTCATACATAGGCAGGGCCTCAAGCAAAGCATCTGAACCCTTGCCCATTTCCACTTTCTGTCTTGCTCCATGTCAGCAGGGCCCCCTGATGGCACCCTTTGTTATAGCTGTTGGAGGAGCAAAGGTTGTGCACACAGCTACACCCTAAGGCCATGTTCACACGTCTTAACTGCGGGGCGTAATTTCGCCCCGCAGTTACGCCGTGTGGCTGGGAGCGGGGGCGGGAGCAGGGGGCGGCACTTCGCCGGCCCATTGACTTGCATTACCAGCGGCGCGTATACGCTGCTGGTAATTCACATGTCAATTATCTCCCCCCTCGGCGTATTCACTGAGCAGGGAGAGGAGACGTAATCCATCGTTCTCTATGAGAACTGTGGATTACAGTAGTTACTAGGACGTATCCAGCCCGTAATTTACGCACTCCGGCGCGTAATTACGGACTGAAATATGTCCAGGATATTGCCGTGTGAACATAGCCTAATTCCACATATGGGAATACCACTATTATTAGAGCATAAAATATTTGGGGGACCCTTAAAGGGGTTGTCTCGCTACAAGGATTTTTTTTTTTGTGTGTTAAAGATCTTGCAGAAACAAGTCACTTTGCAATATGTGTCCATTAACAGTAATCTACCTATTCTGAGATATCTCCTCCTGTATGTGCTGCATCAGCTCCTCAGGTCGCTATAGCTACAGACCTGTTCAGTCTCCCATGATAGGCTGCCAGCACTGGTTGCTATAGCTACAGACCTGGCTTCTACTGCAGCCTAGTGGAAGCCAGTAAATACGCCCCTGAATTCAAAATGAAAACAGGACTGAGGTAAGATGAATCAATGTAGTGCGACAACCCCTTTAAGGGGCTCAGAGGCTCAATCAATTCTAAATGTGATACGACTGTACACTTGGGGTGTATGTGATATTACTGTACACTTGAGGTAAGTACCCGGACCCCAGAGTAAATACCCCAAACCATGATAGCAAGCGACAGGAGATGCCACCCCCCCGCACTGGTGTCTTCTTAAACCCAGGCGGCTTAGGCAATCCACTTGCAAAAATTGTACTCACACATCATGGTGATAGGATAGCTGCTGCCGTCCCATTCATCTTCAAGATGCTATACTTTGCATTGTATATTTATACCCACCTGTGACTGAATGATAGAAATAATGTGGCAGCCAGTTCTGAATCGGAAACGGCTGCTTCCAGACACTTCTGTGTACGATTTGTCTTTTCTTCATCTCTCACAGTCCTACCAGATCTTCTCATTCTTTTCTGCCAATGAATTCATGTGATCAGTTTAGCATATCCTTGATCATTAGTCATAGATTTTGCACCGGCCTCCGGCTGTAGGTTGTCGGCGTATGCGTGCCTATAGTCTGAAAATGATCCAAATCTTGCAAAAAATTGTCATGCTTTTGGATAATCGAGTGGGCAGTTTGTGTGACGTGATATTCTCTATGCCTCATATTGATATTATTTTATCCTGTATTGTCAGTTGTATATGCACATGATAAATGCACATTAAATGAGTGTTCTGTAGCCAATGTACAGCATTAAATACTTTGTATTATTTGTTTTGTTCATTTGAGAGCTTAGTTTTTACATTCTTGGGTCCCTATGTGTTCTTCTATGGTCATCACCATGTTTGGTTTTTCTGACTCCTGATATTTCCACTGTTTGTGCGTTGTCTTAAGCGTCTCTTTCTCGTTCAGCAAGCTGCAGCAGTATAGGAGCGCCCATGACTGGAGGTAACCTATGCAGATCACTGGGGGTGGATGCTGGAAAACTGTGGACGGTACTTCTCTCTTTCTATTTCACTATCCCTCTCGTTTTCTGTAGTGCGACACAAGCTTGCCACAGCAGGTCTGACTAGTTTTAATTGCCTTGAGGGAGATTTTCAGTGAGGTGCTAGACGGAATTATTTCTGCGTACTTCAGAACTAAAAATCCATATCTGTATGGGGATGCAGAGCTTGTACATTTCAAGGTCACTATGTTACTACAAGCAGTCAGATGGTTAAAGGGAAGGTGTCAGCAGAAAATGACTTATTGTTTAACGCACATTTTTATGTTAAACACATTTTTTAGGAATTTTTGGTTGTTTTTTTTAATTCTCCATATCACTGTCAGTATTTTTTTAATAATTCTTAAGTCTTGCAGTTTTCACTTTGGCCACTAAGCCTAATAATCGTCTGACACTTCCTGCTCTGTTTAGAGAGATTTTCAGTGTCTGCTCATTATCAGTAAAAGCAGTGTCAAACTTAAAGTAGACAACAATGTGTACAGATAACACAGGATACACCAGTCACAAGAGATGTCACAGCTCCCTCTCTTCACAGTGAAAACTCTCCTATACAAGTCTATGGGACAGAATCTGTCTTAAGAATCCTATGTGCATGAAGCTGCTGTAAAGTACCTCTCTGACTGCTGTTAAAGCAGTGCAAGCAAGAATGTCTTCCCCACAATCATATATAGATGGCCGAAATAGCGAAAATCTACAATAGGAAATAAAAACGACTGAGAGGAAAAGAATATGGATCAGGGGCTTGATTTAATAAGTAAAAAAAAAAAAAAATTGGCGACAGATTCCCTTTAAAGAGATCATGTAGCTTTCACTGATGGCCACTGAGGCTTATACTAGTTTGACAATATTCTAGTCTCCTTATTCTCATCAAAGACAGGATTACAGTGAAGGGTAACACCAATATAGACTGTAGATAACACTGGATCCTCCATTCAAAATGGGTGAAGGTCACCGCTCCTGCTCTCCCCAGCACTGTGACCTCTACACGGGGGACAAGCATGCCCACAATAATTTCCCATAGAAGTCAATGCGTCAACTCCAAACTATAGAATCCTGGGGTCCTTGTAGCCAACTCGCAACTCGCCGGCCACATTGACATGCATAAGGCTATGTTCACACGGCTTATTACCGGCGTAATTGCAGGGACGGATTTCGCCCGCAGTTACGGATCAGTGGATAAATAGATCCAGCATACTGAAATAGTACAATTTTATCTAATGTCTATGGCTAACTCTACACTGAGAACCTCCTGTTTCTGATTTATTGGTGGCAGACTTGCCCCTTGGCACTGCTGCACTCCACACCTTATCACTTACCAGCATAATTGGATACGGGTAATTGAAAACAAATATACAACCTCTTAAAAATTTTGTAGTTACTGAAACACACCGGTCTCACATGGTAGTTTGCTTTGTAGTATAAGGTTCCTATGACAAAAAGCTTGTCCTGTTGAAGAAAACCTTCATTATTACATAATTTTACACACAGGTGACAATTGGACTGAAAATTTGTAGAATAAAAATGGTATAAATTCCTTCCTTTTTAATTTTCTTTGAATCACATGCTACACCATAGGAAGCTTTTAAAAAACATTTTAACCCTTTCGAAGAATATTCCTTAAATTGTAGCCTGAACACCTTTTATACTATTCCGAATGTACTCCTTTGTCTTGTTGCATTACAGTATTCTCCTATTACAGTGAACTACAAAGCATGTGTAATCAAACACACTCACCTTTCTGTTTGCAGCATTGAGCCGCTAAGTGTCCTTTTAACTGTGTTCTGCCCTCACCTGTTCCAGTCACCCATATAATCAACCAAAGTGCATAAAAGTTATCCGGGAACCTAAAAATTACTGTAAAATCATAGAGCACTGGATATGCTCCCAACTTCCCAGTAGGCACTCTTGGCCCTGGACCACTACTTTATGGATGTGGATGAGGGTTATTATTTATGCATGTATGTCTCATCCATTTTGCCTTGCTTCATTGATAGGATCTATCCAGAGAGAATTATGTACATATCCTATTCATAGAGCAGTTTTATGGATGAAACATATACCCAGGATCACTGCAAAATGTGTATTAGGAGTGGTTAGAGATTCTTATGTTCTCATTTAGGGTGCGTTCCCACTGCACAGGACAAATACCGGTCGGTTTGCCGGCCGGTATTTGTCCTGTTTTTTGGCCGTCCCCACGGGCGCGGCTTTTCTCCGCGACTAGCGGAGAAAAGCCCTCCCCCTTGACATTGAGAAGCACATATTCTGTCTGGAAACCGGCCAAAAGATTGTGCTTCCACAATGCTTTGCGGCCGGACCGCGGGCGGAAAAACCGCCGGACGGAAAACCCGTGCAGTGGGAACTGCTGCACAGGTTTTCCATAGAGCACAGTTGTGCTCATTTTCGGCCGTTTTTTCAGGTGGTGTGAAAAACCACAAACCGGCTGAAAAACCGACCGAAAACCCGTGCCGTGGGGACATCCATGCCCTTAGAAGTAGAAATGGAATTAGTAACTTTGGACAGATCAGCTAGGCTTGAAAAAAAAGGAAAAGACAGGCACCACAAAATATCAAAAATGGTGCTGCCCATGCACAAGAAACTTATCAAACTGCAAAAAATAAAACCAAGGCAAGTACATATAAAGGGTGCACACCTGAAATACCAAAAGTACAAGACCTAAACTTTATTGGTTCATACAAGTGTAGATAAAAACTATTAAAAAGTCAGAAAAAGGCTGCATACATAAGTACAGGACTCATCCGGAAAAAAGAGATGGTCAGTAAAGATGGTCACAAATATAAACTACACTGTGCATAACACGGAAACCCATACTGTACCTGAAAAAGAAACCCATATAGCAGAACCTTCGAAAGACATAAAATGGTACAAAATATACTTCTTATGCTGCAGAGGAAATCTATGAGCAAAAAATAAAATATATAGAAAAGATGAAAATATCAAGGCACGACAAAATGCAAAAATATAAGTAGGGGCGAAAAGAAGTATAACTTGTGTGCTGTAAATACTTAGGGCGACATGTCTTAAAATTGGCGACGCCACAGCAATTAATAGCCACATTCAAAAATCATAAAACTCACCAGAAAGTATGATGCTTTAAAAAAACTGGAATCTGGTATACCTTGTATAGTAAACCTAAAATGGCTCATTGCGCAATCGAGGTGCATAGCATATAATTGCTAGTGAGGCACATTGCATACAATAGGCGCGTTGTGTTGTGGAGTGTATCATTGCTACTATATTTAATGTGCCTTTTTAGGCACATTACAATGTGCCGTGCACGGTGTATAATGCACCTAGTTTTGGTATTTTACAGTTCATTTATATCCAGAATATGGCATCAAGTTTTTTGGGGAGCAAAATAGATCAAAACTATTGCGCATTTATATTGGGACATGTCACCCTAAGTACCCTATCTGTATCACCAAACAGCATGACTTCCTCAGGGCTATGGAAAGACCCTTACAAATGAGTCCAAATTAAATCATCGACTAGAAATAAATAACCTTGATCTTGATGAAACTATATACAACTCCAGTGCTCAGAAGCTAGGGGCGATTTACTTACCATGTGCAAATATGTGAAAGGATGGTACACAGATTCCTTGCATGATCTTTTTACACTTATGCCTGTAGCCATGACAAGAGGACATCCTCTACATCTAGAGGAAAAAAGGTTCCGCCTTCATCACAGATGGGGATTCTTTATTGTAAAAGCGGTGAGACAATGGAACTCGCTGCCACAAGAGGTTGTGATGGTGGATTTACTGAAAAAAAAAAACTTGAAACTTAAGAATGGACTTGATGCCTTTCTTGAAAAAAAAGGATATTACAGGTTATGGTTACCAGATTCTGGAGATAGGATGTTGATCCAGGGATTATTCTGCTTACCATCTTTGGAGTCGGGAAGGAATTTTGCCTCTTGTATGGGATAACTGGCATCCATGTCATAGGGGTTTTTGCCTTTCTCTGGATCAACACTGTAGGGTTATAGGTTGGATTCATGGATCTGTGTCTTTTTCCGACCTTATCCACTATATTACAAATAATTGTTTTTTGGGTTTTTTTATTTTATCGATTACATTTTGGAAACAACAACCATAGCTATGTACATGTAATATGATTTGCTATCACTGTAGTTTTGGCTACTTTAAGCATAAATAGGATGATTAACCACCAGGGATGTACATATCGGAGAAAGGACCCAGCAAATATCTGCAGCCAATGGCCTTCACTATACACTGAACCTTTTGTCCAAAGAAAAAGTTTCCCTTTGTTAAGAAGGTTGGAAAAAGACTTAGGTTAGACTTGATAAACCTATCATCCTACTGTAACCACCTACAAACTATATATACTACACAACAGTTTTAAACATGAATACAAAAAAATTTAAAAAAATCTAGAAGACCTTACTAAATAGAAGCACTAAAATTACAACCGTGAAATAAAATCTCAGCTGTTATAGGAAGGGAATAAGCATAAGGCAATAAATCATAAGTATATGAAAAGTAACTTGCGAGAGGAAAAAGTTTTTGTGAATCCAGCACCATGGCTATGACTAAGGGCCGCTCAAAACCTGAAATGCATCAGCAATGATGCGTATCTTTTGTATGTGACATATTTTTAATGGAATTAATAAACTATAGAGATTTTTAAAGTTGCTGGGTTCACAAAAACTTCTTCCTCCTTCAAGTTGCTATTGCCCAGGAGTCCACTGGGAGTGCACCATTCAACAGTACACTGGATTATTGAGACGCCCCAAATTGATTAGAGAGCATACAAACTTTGTATATGAAAAGTACAGTTCCTTGCGAAAGTATTCGGCCCCCTTGAACTTTTTAACAGTTTGCCACGCCAAATATTGCACACCCTACTTCTCAGTTTTATTTTACTTTTTTTACAAAAGTTTCAAATATCCAATAAATTTCGTTCCACTTCACAATTGTGTCCCACTTGTTGTTGATTCTTCACAAAAAAAGAAAAATTTTATATCTTTGTTTGAAGCCTGAAATGTGACAAAAGGTTGAAAAGTTCAAGGGGGCCGAATACTTTCACAAGGCACTACAACTAGCAAGGTGCAATAAATAAATTGCCACACCTGACAGGTACACTCCCACCCCTTCCGCCTCAAAATAAGACTCGGGTTGCAAAGCAAAAAAACCCTTTTATTTGAATACCAATTGCCCCATACTAAAGCAAAAAAGTTCTTCCTGTCTCTACATAAGTCCAATCAGTATAAATCCTGGACTCCTCATTCCAATTCCAGGAATTAAGCACCTATAGAACAATTCATTGTTACTACCTATTAACTCAACGTAAAATAGGTCACATTTTAGGAATTATACATTATTATGTCTATTGCTGTGTAATCGACAATTCTTTGTACCTTAAAGGGCCATTAATAGGAATACAGAGGACCTGTGACCTCTCCTGATGAGTCTGTTTTTAGTAAATCCTTGTGTTCCCTGTAAAATAACTGTGGAGCCTCTTCTCTTATAACTTTGTGTTGTGCAGGTCTTCTGTTCTACCTTCTAGAAATGTATTGCTGAATCTGTCAGATGGGTGTAACCAATTGATGAATGTCACTGACTCTGTTAGCAGTGATTGGACAATGACTGTGCAGGGACACACCCACAGTTGGTAACACCCAGCTGACAGATTCAGTAATAAAATTCTAGAAGGAGTAATAGAGGAACAGCACAGCACAGAGTTATAAGAGAAGATTGTTATTTCACAGAAGACACGTTTCTGGAAAAGTCACAAGTCCTCTTTTAAAACTAAACTGAAAAAAATAACCAATGCAGTACTAGCAAAATTTAACTGTTTCTTCATAATGTTGTGTTACAAACCATATAGCATCTAATAGGTGTAAAACATTTCTGAAGAAAAATGAAAAAAAGCATGGAAAAGAAATGGAAGAAAAAAAGCATGCATTCATTTAGTCACCCCCAACCTTTGCTTTCGGGGCTTAGGGTACATTCACATTAAAATCCAAATGTCTTAATGTCTGCAAGCAGGGAGCCAGATGTATACTGCACCATAGGTACAACATGTCTATTGCCGACGCTAGAATAAATGTAGTCAAATTGTGACTGTTCGCTTTGTTTTCGGCCATGCATGACTTCTTGTGGGATGTTCACAGCACCTTTATGTCCTTAAAATAGATCGTATAAAGAGTTTGACTTCATTTACTCTTTTGTTATATACATAGGTCAGCTATGTCATGGTATACGTCTGGGTACTTGCTAGCACATATTTCGACATATAGGGCTCTCAAGGGTATTGTTTATATGTAAACTTACCCAAGACTGCTTACTGCAGTAGGGGCTTACTGGTGCAGCAAGAAGGAGGAACCTATTTTTTTCATCTAGAAGAAGGTACCAATTTTTTGCTCAGGAGGGAACACCTGAATATGCACGCTGGTGGGGGAGAGGGGAGGCGCCTGCATTGGCACGTCTGGGGGGGTGGGGGGGTGGGGAGGCGCCTGCTTTTGCATGCGGGGGGGGGTTAGCGCCTGCTTTTGCACGCTGGGGTGGGAGAGCCTGCTTTTCAACCAGATCACCTGGTAACAAGGAATGAAGACGGTGCATGAATATGCACACTGGTGGGGGAGAGGGGAGGCGCCTGCTTTGGCACGTCTCGGGGGAGGGGGGGGGCTGCTTTTGCATGCTGGGGGGGTAGCGCCTGCTTTTGCATGACGGGTGGGGTAGCGCCTGCTTTTGCATGCTGGGGGGGGGGTAGCGCCTGCCTTTGCATGCTGGGGGGGGGGGTAGCGCCTGCTTTTGCACGCTGGGGGGGTGGAGGGGGGAGGCGCCTGCTTTTGCATCCTGGGGGGGGGGAGCACCTGCTTTTCAACCAGCTCACCTGGTAAGAAGGTATGAAGATGGTGCATGGGTCTCCCGCATGACTTGCAGGTATTTAGGGGCCACATGTATGAAAACTGTCTAAGACTTTCTTTGTTGCCCATAGCAACCAATCAGGGCTCCCCATTCATTTCATATAGTGCTCTATGAAAAATGAAAGGGGAGCTCTGGTTGCTATGGGCAACATAGAAAGTCAAAGACCTAGATAGTTTTCCTACATGAGGCCATAAGTGTACAATTAAGAGCAGAGTCTTGTCTGCAACGCGTCAGCATTAGGCGCTGTACACACCTGACTTCATAGTATTTTCTAGAAATCATGGATTAAATAAATTGCTTGGGTTTTTTTGCTGGAACTAGATTGAACACTTTATTTAGATCTACTCTGCCTGCAGAAAGCAATTTTTTTTTCTTCTTCTTAATGTTAGGTTTTAGTCTTCTGCTCACATTTTCTGATTTCTTTCTGGAAGGACCAGCAGTCACTGCATAGTTTGGCAATGATTGGGTCTGTTGCTGTTTCTCCTCACCGTTCGTACAGTCCGCTGTGGAAGCATCTGTAGCCTGTATAGATCATAGCTAGTCATATCATGCATGTACAAGTAGGTCTCATGGCGTTTGGTTCTTTTATTAGGTTTAATACATTAGTGATATTTAACTAATAAGCTTTTTATCATTGAGTCATTCTGAATCAGACAAATATTAGTCATCTTTTCCAATAAATAAAACGAACACTGCGTTAATGAAAGGGAAACAACAGTTTTACAAGAAAATGTTATTTGCAGCAAAGCTAACGTGAAGTGTAGAAAATGTTAATTGCTGGTAGGAAAGGAAATTCACTAATAGGTTATATTTGATTTAGCACTTACAATGTACTTTGTAGTTTCTATGTTGCAGCTGGTTATAGCTGACGATACAGATGTTTGTTGGCAAATCCTTCCAGTATAGATAGAATTAACCAATAGACTTGTATGGGGTCAGAACAAATGTTCCTTGGGGTTCTTGCTGGGGTATTAGGTTGAATTATGACTTTGTTTCCCCTTAGAGAAATGGGAACCATTTATGTCCATCTCGCTAACTAACATACCATCACTTCTCAGCCAAAGGGATATGTATCTGGAAATTTTTCACAACCAATACAGAAATAATCAACCGCCAAATCTGAAAAATAAGCCTTCTCCAAATTGTGTATATTTTCATGCAGATCATGCAAAAAAAAAAAAAAAAAAAAGAGTTGTGATATTCAAATTTGCAGATTATCCATAAATGAATGCATTGTTTGTAGAATTTCTTGCAGATTTTGACTTCGCCATTGAAGTCAATAGGGAAAACCCACAACAAATTCTCAAAAAATAAGGCCGCGTTTCCTTCTTGTTTTGGCAGCCCGTTGGTGGTATTCGTTGGGATATCGTAAAAATTTATCACAACGGGTACCGCATTGAGGCTGCAATGGGGTCATAGACTTCTACAAGGGAAACATAGTCCTAATTGGACTACATTTGTTTAGCTATCTCTGCGTTGGACACAAAAGCTTAGTCTACCACACTTTTGTGTCCAATTCAGAAACTGTATAGATTTGCTAAGTAGGGCAAATGTAGTCCAATTCAGTCCAATTTAGTTTTGCCCTATAGAAGCCTATCCCTGTTGCACTCCCACTTCGGAATCCGTCAGGATACATTTTTAAGGTATGCAGATGGATACCACCAATGGGCTTCCAAAATGAGATGTGAATGGGGCTTTAAAGGGGTTGTCTCACCTCAAAGTTTCATAGGATGCATGAATGAAATAATGCTGCTTTGCTGTGTCACTTCCTGGTCAAGCTGTCTGTAATTAGCATATGAGCTCATTGGATTCAGACTTCTCTGTTTATTAGTCTAGATTAAATAAATGACCTTCTTTGAAGTCCAGAGAAGCTCCTGAGCTAATGTAAACAGTAGAGTAATTACTATCTTTTGTCTGAAAGATCAGATAACAAACAAGCTCTCACTGTCCAAAGTTCTGTGCTGCACTACCTGTGTGATGACATCACTCCCTGCTATCAGATAGAACAAACTGCAGAGGGGAGTACACAGGTCGGTCACTTGGGGAGCCAGAGAGAGCACAGGTGATAAAATCACTTGCAGCTCCTTAACAAAAAAAATGAACAAAGCAATAGATTTGGAAAACGTCTTCATTTAGTCTGCCCTACATTTTGAAAGCTATTCTTTGTAGTGAGACAACACCTTTAATAACACAAATGGACAAAATTCACACCACAGGTCAAACGTCATGCAGTAAATCTCTGCAGCATCTAGATGCTACTTCTTAAAATACTGTCCTTTGACTTGTACTATATTTCACTGCAGATTTTTCTTTTGCAAATCTGCAGCAAATCCATTCCATGTGAATTTACCCTTTACAGCCCATGCTTGACACCAACAGAAATTTCAGCACGCAGCAGATGCTTTTTGACCTTCAAGGTGAATTAATATATTCTGTTGGGAGCAGATTTCTCTAACCCTGTCACTCGGTTGTAAATCATGGCTATATGTTCAAAGAAAAATCTCGGGAGAAGGACATCTCAACTATGTGTGGCCTCTAAGACACCATTTTGGTTGACACAGTTGCTTTTTTGTGTAGTAAGTCTTATTTTTATAGACTACTTTTTAAATTTTATTTATTTTTTTTCTTTAAATTATTTGATTTAGTAATCCAGACTGAAATTTTTCAGTACCTTTGGGATACTAGTAATACCTGTTTTTAAGAATCATACACTAGAAAAACAATCGTTCCCCTAAAAGATACAGGACTGGGGTAGTCCAAACAATAGTTTTCGTCAGCGATCCCAGAAAGAATTTTCTTAAACAATTAATTGCAAAATAGGGATAGCCTAACATAGATAAAACATAACATTTATTAATACCACTCTAAAAGACCTACAAGACCCTAACTTCCCCTATTACTAATTCTCAATCCCTACCTAAAAATACAGAGCACTCGTCCCAACAAGGACGACTCCACCGGAACCTCCTATCTATACCACCCTACAAACACCCTTATACTAAATAGTGATATATACCATACTCAAGATATTGCAAAAATAGGGTACACATATTTTAATATCGGACCTATGATATTAAAATATGTGTACCCTATTTTTGCAATATCTTGAGTAGGGTATATATCACTATTTAGTATAAGGGTGTTTGTAGGGTGGTATAGATAGGAGTTACGATGAAGTCCTCTTTTTGGACGGAGTGCCTGTATTTTTAGGTAGGGATTGAGTATTAGTAATAGGGGAAGTTAGGGTCTTGTAGGTTTTTTAGAGTGCTATTAATAAATGTTATGTTTTCTCTATGTTAGGCTATCCCTATTTTGCAATTAATTGTTTAAGAATCATACACTAGGAAGATTCCACATCATGCCCTCATTTTGTTGGTTCTGAAGAGCTTCTAGCTTTTTATGTAAATTTTATTTACTTTTTCATATTCCTATAGATCTTTTAGAATATTTGCATTTTCGGCATAATTAAAATTCAGTTGTTTCTGGATTAAAGAAATGTTATTGTATATAAGTAATTTATTTTTGTGGCCCAGTACAAAACTGTTTTGAAACCGTACAAAATCAAGGATAGACACAGTCCTGCCCATATGAGCTGACAATCTAAAGACATCACTGAAAGCCTAACAGACATGAGCCCCACTGTGTCCCACAAAGTGTGAACCGCTCTACATACAACACTATGGCACACATATGAGAATAAAAGTATTTTAGCCCTTCTCCAAAGCTTTTAAGAACGTCATACACATCTGCCAATTCCTGCTTAAGCCAAATAAAAAATAGGAAATATCAATAGTTCTTTCTTCTTTAGGAATTTTTGTAAAGGCAAAGAACAAGGCGACTTTGTATTTAGTGCTTGGCTGCATGTACATTTCAGAGAACATTTAAGCTTTTTAATAGTGTACCCTTCCCCTGCAGACAGTCAGGGCTATCATTTTTGGGTCATACCAATATGCTCTTGCACACTTTCGTCTACTTCTTAAACTACTTTGGTGACTTTGGGGACCACTTATCTATGTGGTGAAGCAAAATTTCTGACGGTAATTTCAGTGAGTAGAATTTATTGCTTTAGGAATAGTTAAAAAGACAAAAAAAATTTCCACATTCCCTCAAATGATAACCAAAAATTCATTTTTGGGGGCAAAAAATTTTTAAAAAAGGATTGTCTCACTACAAAGTTTGTTTTTTTTATGTTAAAGATTTTTGCAAAAACAATTTACTTTGCAATTTTTTTCCAAATTAAACAGGGGCCCTCCCCTTTTCCTAGATACCCCTCTTGATGGGGCCTGCATAAATTTCAGGTCACTATACTACAAACCGTTTGTTTCTCCCCCCTGATAGGCTGCCAGTGCGGTTTTTATAGCTACAGACTAAATTTTGTCAAAAGTGTCACTGCAGCCCAAAAAAAGGGCCAGAAAACCATGTCCCCCTTGGAATTTTAAATAAAAACAAAAAAAAAGGGGCTGAGGTAAGATGGATCAATGTAGTGAGATAACCCCTTTACGGTCATAAGATCCACATCAACCATTGTGGACATTTTGTTTGTGGAATATCTGCAGGTTTTTGCAGGCCCTCTATGGATTAAATTTTAACAAAAGGGGCGGGGGTTTTGGGGTCAGTTTGCCGTTGGTGACATTGGTTAAAGGAGAAGTTCCTTAGAGAATGTTCATGCGTCGTATTTTTCCAGTTGAAAATATCCAACGTGTTTTCTTCATAAAAAGGGGCAACGTGACCCCTCTTTTTTTAACTTAAGAAGGGGGTGGGAAACCAAAATTTTAATTGGGGCTATCCCCTGCCCCAAATGTTTTGAAGAAAATTCCTTGCTACGTTTTTGTGGATAACCACCACGACGTGGAGGGGCCCTTTAAAAAATTTAAAAATGGCCGCCGGGTTTAAACCAAAAGGGGTTTTTTTAAAGGCCGGCCCTAACCCGGGTTTGGGAATTTCTCTTTAAAAAACCTTTTGTTTTTTGGTAATTTTTTTTCCCCTTTTTTAAGAGGGGTCCAGGGGGGAATTAAGTTACTCTTTTCCCAAAAATGCTATAAATGTTTTAGGTCACGTCTTCATGGCTGCTCAAAAATTTTTCCATTGGGGAGAAAATGTCATTTTAGGTCAAATATTTTAAACATTTTAAAATCACCATTTTTCCCATGAAAAAATGAAACTGTGTTTCCTGTCAGATATTGCATTTAAAAGGCTGGTTTCATACATTTTGTAAAACCCGATGCTGAAGAAGACACATAGATATGTGCTATTTTTTTCCCATGTAGTTTGACGTGCTTTTCTTTTTTGGTGTCTTTTGTCATGCATTTTTGCTGGGGGTTTTTTATTTACTTGAATTTAGGGTTTGCCTTTTGATGTTTTTTCAGTGCCGCCAACTTCATTTGATGTGATTTCTAACACATTACAAGATACAAATGAACAAAATGTGGTGCATTTTTTGCGGTCCCCATTGACTCTTTATTGTACAATTACAGGCATAAAGCACGCGTTACGCACCAAGAATTTACATTCTCTTGTGTTCTTTTACAAGTCGTATAGCTCATCGAACACTTTATAACGAACCATGGGGAGTATTCTCATAGGGGAAACAATTTAGACACAAATTTAAGGGTTTTTTTGGGTGCGTATTTTGGTGAAAAAAAATTTCACATATAAAAAGCATTGTGTAAACCCAGTTTAGCACATCACAGATAATCTGTCCCCGTGAAACCCCTTGAAAAGGGGAATACCTCTCCTTTGGGTGGAGAGCAAACCAAAAAAAGGGCATTGGAGTTTTGAAAATTTGGGGCCCCCAAGTTTTAAAAAAGGGTGTAAGAAAGGGTGTGGGAATTTGGGGAAACCGAAGCCCCCCACTCCCCAATCCTCAATTTCCCCAAAACCCTTTGGGGCTTTTGACCCTGACTCCGCCCCTCCCTTTCATGGTGCATGTTTTTAAAAACTTTACCCTTTGTAAAATGGTTTAAAATAAGGGTGTTTTTTTCCCTTATGATACCCAAAAATCAAGCATTTAGGAGAAAAAGACACTGACAAAAAAAAGGGTAAAAATGTTTTTGGAAACTTTTGAACACTTGTGGGTAGAGGGTTTAAGAAAAAGGGTGGGATTTGTTTTCCAAGGGCCAGTTTGCACCAACATTGGGGAAATTTTAAAAAGAGACCTGGGATGGTTTTGGGCAAGATGTGCTTGAATCTGATTTTAGAACCCAGGGAAAGGTTCAGGCAGTATTGAAAACCAAAAGGTTTGGGTTTCCCAAATTAAATAACAAAATAATTTAAAAAAATTTAAGGGTTTTGATTTTTTAGGAGGGAAAACAGTAAACCAATGCAGTTACAGGGAAAAAATATGGAAAATAAGCAGCTGAAAATTTTGCCCAAGGGCACATTTATATGTTAAATTTACTGTATATAAAATTTTTTGTTGGGCCTCATGTACAAAGCCCGTTGTGGATGGTGGGGGAAAAATGGAGCCTGAAAGTCACAAGTTCAAACCATTGTTAAACCAAATTTTTCTTGTCAGGTCCCAATAAATTTAATTTGGGCATGACTTTTTGGAAAACAAAAAAAAATTTTTAAATAAGCAAAAAAACGCAGGAACAAATTTTTGGGGTCCTGAAATTTTTTTGAAAATAGTATTTCCCCATTTGACCCCGCATACATGGGTTCCCCATCTGAAACTCATTAATTTTCCCGGGTAGATGGGGGGGAAAGGGGCCCCTCCACACTAACTTGGGTTGGGGGGGAAAGCCCGGGGACCACAGGGGCAATTTCTCTAACAAAAACAGGGAATTAAGGCTTTTGTTCAAACGGTTAATTTGCGGGGAAGTAATTACGCCCTGCAATTAAAGCCGGTGGCCGGGGGGGGGGGCGGGGAAGGGGGGGTTGGCGGGGGGGCGGGGGGACTTCGCCGGCCCATAGAAATTTACTTTCTAGGGCGCGTATACGCCCCTAAAAGTACATGTCAATTATCTCCCCGGGCCCGGGGGCTTGCCCCGGGCCCGGGGGGAGGAGACGTTTAAAAAATAGTTCTCTATGGAACTTTTGAATTACCGTAAAGAAAAGGGGGCCCTTTTCCCGGGCCCCTAATTGGCGCACTTCGGTGGTAATTAACCCGGGCCGGGAAATAAAGGCCCCTTTTAAGCCGTGTTGAAATGGCCCCAAAGGAATTTGCCTCACCCATTTAGTTTTTTATGAATGGGGTTTAACCTTCTACTTTTTTGAAAGCAGGTTTAAAAATTTTGCGGGAAAATTTTTGCCCGGGGAGCGGGAAACTTTTCCCCCTGGGGCAGCGCTTTGCCGTCCAAGTCATCCCTTAGGGGGTTTGTTCACAAGGGTTATTTCGAAAAAATTTTACGTCGGGGTGGCCGATCTAAATTGTTCCGAAATCAGTTGAAAATCAATTTTGGGAAAAAAGGTTTTACTTAGGGGGGTGGGTGTATTTCCGCAATTTACAAACCCCGTCATTAAAAAGGTGTAAATCCTTGCGAAATCCGGGCCCAAAATTTACTTGAAAAAAGGGGGTTTTGGGGGCCCGGAAAAAATCCGCGGCGGCAATACGGCACGGGAAAAACATTCGTCTAAACGACGGGTACGTTTTCCCCTTAAAAACCCAAAGTTAAATGGCCCGCAACTTAAATTTTAGACTGGGTTTTTTGGAACGGGGTTTTCGATCCCTAAGAAAGGCGGCAAACCGTTCCGAAAAAACCGTGTGAAAATTTCCTTACACTCCTCATGTGATGAGGCGAAGATTTGGGAGCAAATTTTTAAACGGGGCCGGGGCCCCAAAATTTTTCTTGCTCTTTGCCCCGCATCGAAATTTAAATGGACCCAAAAAATTATATTTAATTTTTGGGGGGGTTTGGGCCCCTTTTTTTTGACGGGCTCCGACTCCTGCAAAAAAAGGAAACCCAAAACCCCCGACTTGACTTTAGCCCCCACCCTTTTTCAAACACATTACAAGATACAAATGAACAAAATGTGTTGCATTTTTTGCGGTCCCCATTGACTCTTTATTGTACAATTACAGGCATAAAACACGCGTTACGCACCAAGAATTTACATTCTCTTTTTTCCCTTTTTCAATTTGTATAGCTCCTTTGAACACTTTTTTAAAGGGGAAAAATGGGGAGTATTCTCATAGGAAACGATGGGACACTATGGGTGCCCTCTTTTGGTGCGTTTTTGGTGAAAAAAAATACAATATAAAAACTTTGGGTTTTAAAACCCCCTTTGCCCAAAACAAGATTAAACTGTCCCTTTAAAAACCCCCTGGAAAGGGGAATACCTCTCCTTGGGGAAAGCACCATATAGGCGTGTGGAATTTTTGGGAAATTTTGGGCCCTGAAATTTTAGCATGGCCCGTAAAGGGCAATAAATATTTAAAGTGGGGGGATTTTTGGGTGCCATTTAATGTTAAAAGGGCCAATCCACACTGCTCACAATGACAAAGTTTGATGGAGATAAAGGTTGAGCATTTTGATTTTTAAGGGGAATAGTCTTGCCAAATTAGGGGCCCGGCAAAGGCCCACCGCCTTGGGGCCCCCATTTTTGAAAAAGTCATGCCCATTAAACTGAGCCCTGCATGCATACCTCCCCAACCCTTTTTGAATTGCAAAAGGGAAATTTTCATCGGGCCCCGCCTTTTAACCCCCACCCAAAAAATTTTGACTCACACAAAGGGGCACGCCCCTAAACCCTAAACCAAAAAACATAAATGCCAATTTTTCAGGTTTTCATTGTATCCCAAAGATGAAATATTAAGTTTAAATTGTTATGTAAAATACATGGGGAAAAAAATCAGAAATTTTTTTTAAAACAAGGTATTGGGTTTTTTGAAGCAATCCCATTTCCTGAATGTTTAAAAAAAGGGGCTCTTTAGAGCAAAAGAGGGGCCGAGGGGGGCAAGGTTACAAATATGGACTGTCCCTCCAAAATAGGGACACTTGGGAGGTATGTGCATGTATTGGAGAGCATCAGGACAGATAGCTGCTGGCCAGGGAGCCTTTGTCCATCAGCTATTGAATGTGCAGAATCAGACATTCAGTAGATGTAGCTATAAAGGTGAATAGACGTGAATGTTAGTACTTTATTAATTCCTATCTATCCGTGTATACAGGGGCAGACTCCGACAGGCGAGGGGCTTGTATATAAGCAGTGTGTGGGCCCCTGACTATAAAATAGAATAGGCCATCAGTAAAAGTGGTATGGGATTAATAGAAATATATATATAATTGTTGTATACACTGCATGGACGTCACACAGTATATACCTGTAATAACTATTTGTAATTATAAAATAATGCTATGAATAATGACAGTGGTATTTTGGTGGAGCTGCATGTACACTGCACAGTCAAATATAAGGCATTTAAAGCAACATCACCTGTTCTACAGGAAGTGATTGTTAATGCACTTAGGCTAAAAATAGCGTGACTTCAGCATTATAATTATAGTCTATAAGCTTTCTGTTGTAGATCCTACAATACCGATGAGCATTTTGACTTAAAATGAAAAAAAATATTGTGAATTTTTTCTTTTTTCTTTGCGTTTTAAACTCTGTTAAGCTGTTTGTTATTTTTTGGGGTTGTTTTTCTTTAGGTGTATATTCCTTTACATACAATAAAAAATAGCCTGATACACTGTATTGCATAAAATGCCATGAATTTAGGGCGACATGTATGAAAACTGTCTTGGTCTAAGACTTTCTTTGTTGCCCATAGCAACCAATCAGAGCGCCCCTTTCATTTTTTCAGAGCACTGTATGACCAAGTTGATCAGTATCGTAGGTCACATTCAGCAGGATGTAATGTCACCATGGTCAGACAGGGCAGCTGAAGCAGTAAGGCCTGGTTCACACGGCTTATCGCCGGCGTAATTGCGGGAACGGATTTCGCCCCGTGCAGCGGGGCGGGGGGCCGGCATCTCGCCGGCCCACAGACTATCACTATCTGCGGCTCATACGCGCCGTAAATAATTCCCCTGTCGTTTTCTCCCCGCTCGGCGGATTCGCCGAGCAGGGAGGGGAGACGTAATCCATAGTTCTCTATGAGAACTGTTTATTACCGTAATGACTGAGACGGATTGGAGCCGTATTGCAGCGCAAATACGGCGCGCACTACGGCTCCAATCCGCGCCCAAATAAGCCGTGTGAACATTGTGTTTAGCAAACTAGGGAAGCTTGTGTAAACAAGCCGGAGATTACATTTCCTCATTCTCCTAAACAATGCAAAATCAGAAAAGCATTGTATTTGGTAATAGTCTTTATTTATCTTTGCCTACATGTTTAAAGCTAATCATTGTGGTGAGAACTTTTTGTCTATGACCCGATGCTGCTGCCGCCTGGAGACAGGTCTTTGTAGTCTTTCACCTTTGTTGGTGCTATATTCTATCCATACTTGCAGTACAATACTGCACTATTGCAGTAGGAGTTGTCAGCTATACTTACCAAAGATCTTCTGCTTTGTAATCAGGGAGTGGAAGCTCCTACATATTACACAGCACAGGATGCTTAGGCCGTAAGTGCAGCTGACAGCCCCTACTGCAATAGTGCAAAAGTGTAAAGAGAGGAAATGGTGCGACATCTGGATGACACAGTTGCCTTCAATGTGAGGGAGAGAAGATACTGGGTGAAGGGGGGATATCAAAGATAATAGGAGGAGGAGAAATAATAATGGGAAGGGGGAGAAGAGAAAAAATTATAGGCATTATCCACCTCCTCACATTATCATCTCTTCCATCTACTAAGTGATGGTAAGGTATTGTGGTACTATACTGAGGAGAGAGAGGACACCTGGGGAGGCGAGTGATTTGATACCAAAGAGTGATTTATTATATTGTGGATGGGTAATGCTTGTGGCAAAGAGGGAGCGATGGTTCCAAGGTTGGAGGAGAATAAAAGATCCTGATTGAGGGAGGGAGGAAGAGATCGTTTGGAGAGAGAGGACTTTTAGATGGCGCTACGAAGATGGAGAAACAATCTCTAGATAATACTGAGGTGGGATAAGCTTCATTTTAGTAGGTTAGCAAAAGTTTGGAGCAGAATGATGAGAGTTTAACTGTAGAGAGTGCCGGAATTGTCTATAATTAAAGGGGTTGTCTCACTACATTGATTCATCTTACCTCAGTCCTGTTTTCTTGGTTTCATTTTGAATTCAGGGGTGTGTTTACTGGCTTCTACTAGGCTGCAGTAAAAGCCAGGTCTGTATCTATAGCAGCCAGTGCTGGCAGCCTATCAGGAGAGATCAAACAGGTCTGTAGCTATAGGGACCTGAGGAGTTGATGCAGCCCATACAAGAGGGGGTATCTAGGAATAGGTAGGACACTGTAAATGGACACATATTGCAAAGTGACTTGTTTTTGCAAGATCTTTAACATAGAAAGCAATCCTTGTAGTGAGACAACCCCTTTAGGGCTCATTCACATGTCTGATTTGGGCACTGATTTCAGCCGTACTGCGCGCCATATTTGCGCTGCAGTACGGCTGAAATCCGTCTCTGTCATTACGGTAATCCATAGTTCTCGTAGAGAACTATGGATTCCGTCTCCCCTGATTCTGTCTCGGCGAATACGCCGAGCGGGGAGAAAGTGACATGCACATTATTTACAACGTGTACGCGCCGTGAATAATGAGCGTCTATGGGGCCGGCGAGCTGCCGCCCCCCGCCCCGCCCTCGCTGCACGGCAGCCGGCGTAATTGCGGGGTGAAATCCGTCCCCGCAATTACGTCGGCAATCAGCCGTGTGAACTAGCCCTAAAGGTTGTGTGATCGGCACTCTGTTAGGAGGGTTGGTGTCACGTGGAAGGACATTGCAGCCATCAAATATGTAGGGAAATCCACAGCACTCACACTGGTTTTTAATGCAGTTATGAAGACAAAATGTATTAAACCAGTAATACATACAGAACAACCATAGTGAAAAAAGTGACCAGATGCTGGCGTTTTGGTCTAGTAATTGACCATATTCATGTGAATCACATATGAAGTAGAGGAACCCAGTAGAAATAGTATAAGGCTATGTTCACACGGCTTATTTTGGGACGGATTTCGTTCCATATTTCGCACCGTACTGCGCGAAATACGGCTGAAATCCATCCCAGTCATTACAGTAATCCACAGTTCTCATTTTGAACTATGGATTCAGTCTCCTCTCCCATGACATGTCAATTATTCACAGCGGGATACACGCCGTGGATAATGAATGTCTATGGGGCCGGCGAGCTGCTGGCCCCGCCCCCCGCTGCACAGCACATGCCGTAATTGCAGGCGAAGTCCGTCCCCGCAATTACGCCGTGGATAAGCCGTGTGAAGATAGCCTAATAATTATCAAAGTGGTTTTTATGTGGGACCTTTTTATACCATTTCTAGTGGGATCCTCATACAAGACCCACATGAATAAGGTCAATTTCTAGACCGAAACACAGGTATCTGTCTGGTCTCTTGTCCTTGTTTTCACTATGGCTGCTCTGTATGTATTAGGGGGCATTCCCACGGAATAGGACAAATACCGGCCAGTATTTGTCCTGTTTTGCGCCCGTGCCCACGGCCGCGGGGGGGGGAGAGGGGGGGCTTTTCTCCGCGATGAGCCCCTCCCATTGAGAAGCACAGATTCCGTCCAGTTTTCGGACAGAAGATGGTGCTTGCTCAGTGTTTTGCCGCCGGACCGCCAGCGGCAAAACCGCCGGGCGGAAAACCCGTGCAGCGGTTTTCCATAGAACACCATTGTGCTCATTTTCGGCCGGTTTTTTCAGGCGGTCTGAAAAACCGCAAACCGTCCGAAAACCCTTGCCGTGGGGACATGCCCTTACTGGTGTAATACATTTTGCCTTCCTCATTGCTTTAAGAATCCGTGTGAGTGCCGTGGATATTCCTAGGAATTGTCTGTAGTCTGTTACCATGGAAACGTATAGAAAATTGAATTTTTTTTTTTTTATGCTTCTAAATTCAAAAATGAACTTTGCCAGTTTGCAAAGGAGACAAAGCATTTACTTTTTGTTTTTCTGTATTGGTTGTGGAGTAGGTGGGGAGGGGAATGATTAAAAAAAAAATCACATACAGGCACCAGCTAAGCAAAGTCCACAAGAATAACTCGGTACTTACAGGATCTGATGGACTAAGTAGCCACGAAGACTCCATTCACGGGGCTCTGCCAACCTATCACTGAGCTATTACGCCAAAATTTTTCTGTAACTGCTGCTAATTACAAATACAAATGGACATAAACGCCAAGCTTTGTCCATTATTAGATCCCGATGCAGTGATATCAACCCTCCACCCATCCGTATCATTACTTTATCATACATACGTCCAGTTATGAGAACCTTTGGAGACATTTACTTACAGAGGTGTGATTGATATTAGCAGCTCTCTTACTCTCTGCACACTTATACACTTATCCGCAGCCTATTTAAGTTGATGCATACATTAGAGTGGCTCTTTGTGCTTGCTAATGCTTTAAGCAGCTGTCTTCCCTAGCGTCTGGTCACTATTTGCAGAGAAAATCTTCCTGCTAGTCAGAGAACTTCCTTCCTCTTTCGCCCACTTTCCTCCGTCTCTTCTGCGAACTATGCAGTATTCATCTGGAAGTGAACAATTTGTAAACTTCTTTTCTTTTGTAGCATTAATGCTCCGATATGTTAATAAATACATGTGAGATTTTTTTGTTTTTATTTGTGCCTCTGCATAGTGAACAATATTAGCTTATGTCAAAAGGATGCTCCATTGGACACATTAGAGGTATTTAGCAGAAAATACTCCCAACATATACATGTATGTGTACAAAAACAAAATGGCAACTTTATTATATGATCGCCAATTACGCAAACTTAGGGTATGTTCACACGCCGTTTCTGGATACGATTTCGGGTCCGTGCAGGATGTAGCAGGATCGCACCCTATGATATATTGTAGGGCTCCTGCTGAGTCTTTTGGACCAAGAATTGACATTCTGTTCAGACCTCCACATTTCAGGGGGAGAAGATTCCAGCTACAAGTTAGGCTATGTTCACACGGCTTATACTGGGACGTATCTCGCCCTGTATTTCATGCCGTACTGCGCTAAATACGGGGCGAGATACGTTCCAATCGTTACGGTAATCCACAGTTCTCATAGAGAACAATGCGGGGAGAGAAGTGACATGTCAATTATTCACGGCGTATACGTGCCGAGAATAATGCATGTCTAGGGGGCTGGCGGACGGCGACCTCCCCGCCCCCGTATCCACAGCGTAATTTCGGGGCAAAATATGTCCCACAATTACTGCCGTGTGAACATAGCTTTACTCTGCATTGATTTAAAAGCCTGTGCAGGTGGGTGGAGTACAAGAAAACCAAAGAGGGGGTAGCCACTCCCCCACACAAACAGTCTAGAAATAATATTTGGTCTGTACATCCCCAAAACTTTTTTTTTTTTAAAATGAGTATAGGTGCACACTGTGGGACCTATAGACCTGCTGTGGGTCATATAACCTGCCTATATACCTACTGTGGAACTTATATACCTGCTGGGGTACCTGAAACCTACATATATACCTAAAGGGGGAAGTATAACCTGCCTATATACATACTGAGGGACCTATAACCAGCCTCTTTACATATTGGTGGGACATATATACCTTCTGTGGTACATATAACCTGACTATATACCCACTGAGGAACCTATAACCTGCCTATATACCTACTGAGGAATCTATAACCTGCTTAAATACCCGCTGGAGGACCTATAACCGGCCTATATACCCGCTGGGGTCCTATAACCTATATGCCTACCTACTGAGGGATCCTATTACCTACACTGGGGGACATATAATTTACTGGGGGACCCTATTACCTATACTGGGGGGTATATATAACTTACTGCATTGTGAAAGTCCCCTAACAGTCGTATTACCGCTTTTTTAAGGCCTCAAGTCGATTGATAAGAGCTGAGCAATCAACTCTGGGGTCTATAGTATATAACTATTGGGTAGAATTGAGTTAACTATTATTAGTCTGGCCCTCTAAATTTCTCATGTGGCCCCGTGTTCTAGAAGATTTGTAGTTTTTCAGAAAGCGAATATGCGTTGATCTAGGCAGTTGCTTCTTCCCGTATAAGTTTATGCATTTCTGCCATTTCAATTTTTCATAGGCCGCATAGCCCCTTTACCCACATGACCAAAGTGGGTGGAACAGCGGGGAAAGAGGAGGATGCTTTGGCCCACTGCAGCAACACCTACTGGAGGGGAAGGCAGCTCCCTCTGAGATAATACATTACAGTTCTCTGAAAAACTAGTAAACTCTCAGGATCATGTGACCACTCTTCCATTGAGGCAATCGGGCATTTTTGCTAATGGAAACCAAATTAGCAAATTGCCAAACCAAAATAGCAATTGCTTTTGTATGTTAGAAGGGCAACAGTTATGTCTTTTGTGCCTTTGGCCCATTCCTTTACAAACCATGTACCTATTTCATGAGATAGAAGTAAGACAAGTTTTCAACTTCTAGATTTAGTTCTCTGACTCCAAACAGAACTCTTGAGGAATTGAATCAGAAATCTTTTCGTTTATGCAGTGATTAAAGAGGTTTTCTCACCATGCTGTTTCAGAGTCGCAGGCAGCTTCAGACTCTCACTGTCTGGTAACGATGTGGTTCTATAGTAATGATTAGCATATTTGGCTCCTCTATAACTAGCTGATCATTACATTGACAAAGTACAGGAGATTTAATCTGTAGAAAAACAAAGCTTCAAGACGTGAAAACAACTGCTTATCAAAAGTAAAAAAAACAAAATTTTTGTTAGAGAAAAAAACTTGCTATGTCGGGACCATGGGGGACATCACTTTTTTTGAAAATGGGGAAAGGGAGAATGGATTTAACCTATAGACACTTGTGTGCACTCGCAGCAGATAAAATCTCTCATATCTCCTAAACAGGGCAAATTAAAAAGAGAATGTGTTTAGAAAAAGCCCTTAAATTTACCTTTCCCGACATCTTAAAAACTGCCATTGCCCGTGAAAAAAACCCCTTTTAAAAATTTTCCTATTTTAAAAAAAAAAAGGGAAAAAACCTTTTTAAAAAAAAAAAAAAAACAATGGGGGAGTTTTTATTGAGTGAAAGGGAATTTTTTAAAAATTTACTCAGGGCCCCACCTGACTTACCCCTCTTACAAATTTTCCACCTATGTCTAAAACAGCAATGTAAAAATTGCCGGCCAAAACCCGGGACTGTTTTTGTTCATCCCCTTTTAACTGGGGTTTTTTGGCGCGTATTTGCGCAAACAACCGAGGTTGGTTTTCGGATTTCCTGCCGGCTCAGTACATTGTACAGGAAACCGACGGAAGATAAAGCATGTTTTAAAATCTGCCGGAATCCGGCGGATTTCAAAATCGACCGGGGAAAAATCGTGTTTGGTAGCCCTGCAGAAAATGGATTTTTAAAATTGCTGTATAGGGGCTACTGGTTACAATCGGTGCTGAATCCCCCGGGAAAAACCCCTTTCCAAAAAACCAGTGCGTGCAGCCCTTTAGCCAAATTTAAATGGAAAAAAAAAATAAGGGATGTTTCAGGGGGGGTGGAAAACCTTTCCTTTTACTAATCTGTTTTTACGGGGGTTAATACGGGGAAATTTTAAAAAATTTTGATTTTAAATAATTAATTTGCCCCTTTTGCAAGCATGATCTTACGATCTGGAATTTGTAGAAAAAAAAGTTCCCCATGGCAGTTTTCCGGGGAAAACTACCCAGATAAATAAAGACCAATAATCCATTGGTTTGAAATTTGTGAAAACAAAACCCACTGGCCATGTTTTCTTTTTAATATGGTTACTAATTTTTATTTTTTTTGGCCGAATTTCCTGGGGGGGCTCTTTGGGGAATGTAAAAATTCCTAGTTTTTCTAATTGGCCATGCCACTGGTTCCTGCTTCTTTTCCTTCCTCCATCCCCTTCCCAAACCCACTCCCCGGCCCATGGGGTCCCACTAAAAGGGTTGTCCAGTTAATTTTATTTGTATTTTTTTTTACTGCTCCCCTTTTAAAATTAAAAAAAAAATAAAAATTAGACTTGTATCCTCTTTTAAATTTTGGGAAAATTAGCGTTTGCACCATCCTCACCCAGTCTTCTATTTTATGCAGTGATCATGTGCCATAAGCTGACATCGTATTCGGAGAGCTTACTTCCGAAAGGTGATGTTAGCCAATGATACATGACTGATCAAATCAAGACCAGAATGAAACAAAAAGCCCCTTGGGGAGTGGAATGGGCAACGCTGGACCCCAGGTGAAAGGGGTAAGGAGCATTATGTGGTTTTTTGTGGTGTTTTTTTTTAATTTTAAAAGAGCAGCAAAAAATTACAAATTTTAAATGGACAACCCTTTTGTGCTGAATTTGCTAATGAAAGCATAGATTGTCAACTTGGCAGTCCTCACTGTTTAGTTAATGGGGAGAGTGTTTAAGTTCATGAAAAACGGAGCAGTTATGACCGCCCCTTTGACAGTCTATAAATTTTTTGTTTTGCATTCTTTTAAAACTTTTTTAAAGGGTTTCTCTACTAGTTGTTTCCCATCTTACCCCCACTCCCGTTTTTTTGGGTTTTCCTTTTTGAATTCAGGGCATTTTTACTGGCTTCTACTGGGCTCCCAGTAGAACCAGGTTTGTAGCTATACGACCACGCTGGCCTATTAGGAGGGGTTCAAAACGGGGTCTTACTATAGCAAACCTAAAAAGCGATGCCACCCCATACAAGGGGGAATATCTCAAATGGGTAGGACACTGTTAATGGACTTATTTTGCAAAGTGAATTTTTTTTGGGCAAGATCTTTAAACTTTAAAAAGCAACCCTTTGTAGTGAGAAAAACCCCCCGGGGGATGGGGTAAAGGGTTAAAAGGGTTAATGCCCTTTTTGAAAACGGAGCAGTTATGACCGCCCCTTTGACAGTCAATAAAAACTTTGGGTTGCATTTATTGACTTTTAAAAAAGGGTTGTCCCCCTTAAAATTTAAAAAAAAAATTTAATATACATTACTTCCCAAAAAAAAAAAAAAAAATACTTTCCTTCCCCCCCCTCACCTCTGTTTTTATTGCTGCCTCTTGGGGTTTTTTTCCGCAGTCTTCCCTTTTTTTTCCTGCTCCGAGTGAACAGGGCGACCACTTTGTTTTCGCTGAATTGGTGCAAACTGTTATTTTCCACTGCTTTTAAAATTCCTTTTAAAGGGGGTTTCAAATATTAGCTTTCCCATGTAAAAACCGGTTTTAAAAGAAGACTTTTTCCAAATATATTGCTTTGTTGAGGAGTTAAAAGTTTCTCTGGTTTCGTCCTGCTCTTTTTCTTTTAAAATCTTTTTTCTTACGGGACAGGGTTTAATGGTTTAAACCCCAAAATCCCTAACAAACAAAAAGGCGACAAAATTCTTTTGATTGTCTGCTTTGTGCGCTGGAAACTCTTCCTTCAGAATAAGAAATTCCCCGCTCTCATGTCCTGCAGTTAAAGAAACTGGAATTTGGAACCTGAAATGTAATCTCTGGGATAGAACCACCCAGGGTTGATCAAAGGGAAACAGGGGTGCAAATTGGGGGGGGGGGGGGGGGGGGGGGGGGGGGGGGGTCTAAAGCTCCTTTTGGGTCTGTAAAACAAACCCTGGTGAGACAAACCTTTAAAAAAGTAATCTTTCTTGAAAAAAAGGTTTACGGGGCGGATTTGTTTACCCCCTGCAGCCCAAACAACCCCTTTGGGTGGTTCCATTCCCCAAAAGGGACTAGAAAAAAGCCAAAACAAAAGCGGGTACACAGAGCCGCACAAAAAACTGAGACGAGGAGAAAAGTTTTGTTTTTGTGGTGTTTTGTGTGGGTGTGTTTGTTGTGTGGTTTTAGTCTGTTTTTTTTTTTGGTTTGAAGTTTTTTGTTAATTTTGGGTAGCATCAGTTTATTTATTTATTCTTAAATAAAATTGAAAACCCCCTTTTTAAAAAAGTTGGGGTTTCCTCTGCTCAGTTTTTCAAACGAACAAAATGCTTTTCCCCATTTAAAACATGAACAGTTGTGACCACCCAGTAGACAGTCTCAGTTGCTGAAATTGGGGCCACCAATAGGGGTTTGGTTTATACATTACTTTGTACCCTGTTGGTTTTTGTATTGAAAGGGGGGATTTTCCCGTTTTTCTTTTTAGTACATAAAGGGTGAGGCCCCCGAGAGGCGGGGCCGCTCTTTTTGGGGCGACCAAATTTCCTATTGTTTGGGATATACTAGTGGGGAAAATGAGGGACAGTCCTTTTTTTTTTTTTTTTTTTTTTTTTTTTTTTTAGCGGTTCCCCTCTATCTTGAAATTTTAAAATTTTGCACCCGTATTTGGGTTTGTTTTTTAGGGGTACATTTTTTTATATTTTAATAAAAGTTAATTTTAGTTTTGGGTTTTGTTTTTTACATTTCTGTAAATTCTGGTGTGGATTTTAACCCTTTGTAAATTAAAATCAGCTGTGATCCACCAATAGCTGGGGAACAGGGCGGGGGGTTAAAATAAAAAATAATATAAAAAAAACATACAAACCAGTTTGGGGCAAACCGGGTAAAATTTCTTGTAAAAAGAAATTTTTTTCAGATGGCCCCAGGTCCTAAAAGTAGGTTAACAAGTAACCCATGCCTTTCGGACATGTCATTATTTGCTAAGTAGTGGGAACGGGGGTTCTAGCCACTGGTATCACCACTAATTCCTGAAATAATGGGCTTGGGGCGCTGTAAAGGATTGTGGTTCCTTCTGACTCTTATTTTCCCTGTATTAATTTCTGTTGTCCAGACAAACTTTAAACCCGTCCCCCTTTACTTGGATATAAAAAAAGCTTTGCCCCTTTAAAAAAAGGAAACGGAGCAGCGCGGGCAAAAAAAAAAGCAAAAGGGACTTTGGTTTCTTTTTATATAACAAAACATTTTTTTTAAAATTTTTGCAAATAAAAAAAGTGGGGTTTTTCTGGCTCCGTTACCTGTTAGTTTGCATTAATTAGGAAGCGACACCAGTAATGACCTTAGATGACTCTGTCTCCGTATTTTGACAAAAATTCTTCGAACCAAATGATCTGTTAACAAAAAAAAGAAAATCCTGTTGACACTTGGAAACGCCCGTTTACTTGTCGCGTCAAAATGTTTTTCCTGGGTTTTTTAGCCCCTTTGAAACTTTTTTTTTTTTTTTTCCCTAAAGAGAAGTTGTTTTTCCCAATACATTGCAGAACCGTACAATGTTAGACTAAGAATCCCAAATAAGACCTCTGAAAATCTCTGCCCAAAACGCAACCAATTCCCTTTTTTTCTTACTAAAAAAAACCCTTTTAAATTTACCCAATGTAAAATTTCCCCTCCCTTCCCGGTTTTTTTTTTTGCAAAAAATTCTCTACAGTAGGTGCCTCCCTGTTTGTTAGAAACCTATCGGCAAGGCCAGGTACAGACATGGTAGATGAGGGGTATAGACCCCACACTGCAAATCCACAGTGGATGATGGTTTTTTAAAAACCCACCAATTTTAGTGGGAATTTTTCAGTTTGTGGTGTAAAATTTTTCAAATCCAGCATGTTTTTTTCCATTGCACAAATGGGCAGAGAATTTTACCCCCCTTTTTAAAGGTACAAGTGAAATCTACTGTGAATCGTTTGCCAAATCTTTCGTTCAAAAAAAATTTTAAAAAATCACAAGGGGTTATTTCGCCCTTTTTGGGTTTAAAAATTTTAGGATGAACATAAAATTTCTTTAAAAAAAAGTTTAAATGAGGGGCCATCTCTTAACTTTTTGAATTCCCCATGTCCCTCTGTTTTGTGTTTAAAGTACTTTTTTTCACTACTTGTTTCTGAAAGAAAACTTAAAGGCAAAAAATTTCCCCGCAGATGTTTTATCCCTAATCGCCCAATACAAATTTTGGGGTCGATTTGGGTTTGGGGTTTTTTAAAAGTCCTTCCCATCATGGGTGTTAAAAATTTGAGACCAAGCAACACCTTTCGTTATAACCCGGACCTCGCCATTTCGAGGCTTGAAGCAGGATGCCTCGGGCCCCAAAAATTTGGGCCCCTGAGCTTAGAGTGTCATCAGTAGGGTTTCCCAAAAGTTTTAGGGGGCTGGGAAAAATCACAGAAAAGGGAAATAATGGACATCCCTTTTGGGTTTCATCCCCCACCTGGGTGAAATGGGTTAAATTTAAACCAAAACCCCCTAAACCGGGTTTATGAATGCCACAAAACTCCAAAGGGACGTTTACGGGAGGGGAGAGGCCCAAACCCAAAAATGTCGTTTTCAACCCCTTCTTAAACCCTTTTAAAATAATGTTGGTCTATGCTTTTATGACCGGCAAGGGAAAACCTGACCCACAACGCCAGACAGACATCATCCTTGCATGGTCCCCGGCACATCTGGGGATGGAAAAGGGACTAATGGGCCTTTAGTGATGAAAGTCAATTCCCCCTCTAAGAAATGATGGAGCCAAAGATGCCCGGGTGGGGTGAAGGGGAGCGCTATGTAACATCACTTTGTCTCAAAGAGCCTTTTTATGGTGTGTTTTAGTCAATACAGAAATGCCCCAAAACTTTTGAATCGTACAGTGGACTACTACTTGCCAAAAAATCATTAATCCCGGGCATTGGGGCCTTTTGCCTGAAACAACACAGGGCTAAATTCATCTTCCATAGACCCAAAACTCCGTCGAGGGGCCCCCAAAAATTATTGAACAGCTATTGGATACTGGGGTACCTCAAATGGAGTGGCCTGCACTTTCTCCAGACCCGAACCCCCCAGGCTCCCAACCTTTTTACCCTTTTAACCACAAAGACCCGTGGGGAAGCCCTTTTAAGAATAGGGGGATGCCATGGTCGCATCAAAAAGCTCGCCTTGGAAAAGCCTTTAACGTCATTGCCAACTGTAAAAAGATGCCCCAAGGGCCCCTTTACCCCTCTTTTGAGACATTTTTTGTTTGTGTAACCCTCCCCTGTTGACTTTTTGTTCATTAAATTATTTTAAAATTTTTAAAATTCAACAGTGCGGGTTTCTACGACTTTAAAAGTCCACGTCCCAAAAAAAGTCACTTAAAATGTTTTAAATTTCCTTTCGTTTTCCATTTAAAAAACAAACCCCAAAACCCAATATCACTAATTTTTTGTGAGTATTGTATGTGCATCATATTGCATGTTATAACTGTGCCCTAAAAGCTTTAAGAAACATAGGCAAAGAAACCTGTCCTCCCTCGTTTTTCTGTGAGGCAAGTCCATGTGAAGCAAGAAGCAATTGTTGAAGCAAGAGCATCTTCAGATTCCTGTGTTTGCACAGGCCAGGCTAGGCAAGTTTTCTGCCTTTAGTTAATCTTCAAAATTTCATGATCTGCCCAGATTGAAAGGGTTGTTCAACACTTTCACAAAGTCCTGGACAGACAGGGAGTGCCTCATAACCTAAAATAACTGGTGCTCACCCGCACAGTTGCCACCATTACAGCACTGGTGAAGCTTCAGTGTCCCCCACCGATCTCGCAGTAGTGATGTCTCCTACATGAGACTGTGCGGCCAGCCAGTAGCCTTAGTGGTCGCGTGCTGAACATGCAAGCAGACCGTGAAGGCCAGTGACTGGTTGCGTTTCCCTAAAAAGCCCAAATGGGAGTATTTTTTTTTGGGTTTACAACACTCTTGGGGTGTTTCGGGCTTGTTCAAGACGTTTTGGATCCTTTTTATGGATCCGTTTTTTTAGGGGGTGAAAACTGCATCCCTTAAGCGGATCCGGAAAAAAGCAACAGTTGTTTCTTTATTTTGGGGCCCTTTTTTATCTTTGATTTCCCTTTTTCGGTCCGCTTTTTCGGGATAAAAAGAGTCTAAAATCTATGCCCCCGGGGGGGCCCCCCTCCGACCCCCCCACTGTGTTTTCGCATCCGTTTAGATTTCAAAGCCCCCCCGTACGTGCCCAGAGTGTGGGGTGCTTTTGGACGGTCCAAAGCGGACTCCATTATTTTCCTATGGGGTTTCACTTGCGTAAAACGCAAAAAAGGGAATTGGGCATGTCAAATTTTTAAAGCTTCCGAAAGGCAGGAAGGGAAACTCCAAAAAGCGCATCGCCATCTCCCCTTTTTAACAGCAATTTCGCTTTTGCCTTGAAAACAAACTTTAAAACACTGACCCTTGTTTAAATCCGTTTTTCGGATCCGTAAAAGGATCACAAAAACGTCATGTAAACAAGCCCCACAAAGGTTTTGTTTAAAATGTCAGGAAAAATCCTTGGGACCACTGCCGAGATATATGGTTTTGCACGATAAAGGTCCCGGGTCTTGGGTTTTTGGGAAAAAGTATTTTAAAAACTTTTCCTCAAACATTGCCCTATCTTTTAAAATTTTCATTGTGTTGTTTTTCCCTTATGTCCCAAGGCCTGGTATTCATTTTGCCTTCAGGGTGTGGTATTAGAAAGTAGATTTTTCAATTTCTTCACTTTTTTTTTGTTCTATTATTCTGGATTTTTTTAATATTTATTTTTTTTGGGTTTTCCCTTCCTTATAATTTTTCGACGTGGGCTGCCCAAAACTTAAAAGGAGAGCAACTTTTTTTATTTTATATGAAAATTTCCCGTTTTACGAAAACGCCCACTACCGTCTCGTAAACTGTGTGACAGGACATGTGCTTATCTGTGTCTGTCTCTGAAGCACAGTGCGAGGGAGTTCTCCTTTTTACAAGTAACTTTAACATCCAGCTCACCGTGCAAAGTAAAAAAAAATGCTTCTTTTCTGAGCCTCCAACCTGCAGTCAGAGCTGCTAAATCATAGGCAGATTTTCATCTGTTCTTCACTAAGCTTCCAAGAGAAGTTATCCCAGGAAAACCAGATGTGGTAATCCAACATATGTAAGGCCTGGTTGTCCCGTAACAATTCACAGGGTCATTCAGGTGATCTTCTTCTACATGCAGAAAATTTTTATTAGCGAGAGAACAGAAGAAATAAAGGTACTGCCCCCATAATAAACCATCCTTTCGGACACTATGTTCACACTGCATTTTTGGCCTCCATTTTAAAGTATATGCCAGGAAACGCTCCCAATGTACATGTTAAACACCGGTTGTGATGTATCCCGCATAGTGGCATCCCTCACCCTTGCACTAATATGAGATCTGTGGAAAGGGGACGATTTTTAATAAAGTATCTGTTAGGTGGACTCTATTAGAGCCTGTGGGTGACAGCACCTGTTTAATACATCCGTCACCCATTGGCTATAATAGCATCTCTTTAATGGATAGGTCATGACCAGCTCATACAGAGGCATCCGTCATTCAGCGCTGCCATAAGTAATTTCAGGGTCACATACAGCTGAGATATCTGTCCACCTCCTACCCTATTACTAGTTCCTATCTTGCACTGTAACAAGGCCCTTTTTTAAATTTGATCAGGGCCCCTGACAGAAGTACTGCCAATACTGCCCTTATAGCCATCCTGCTTTCATCCATAGGCTATAATGGCATCTATGTAATGGCTACCGTTATGTCATCTATAGGCTATAGTGACCTCTTCTAATGGATATGATATAAAACCTTTATAGAGTGTTATCTGTTATCCATAGACTCATATAGTATGTGTGTCAGGGATGCGTTTTTGCTGTCTGTAGAAATAGCATAGTCTATTGTGCTGTTCCATTCTTGATACATTGCAGTATATATAAACTCAAGAAAAAAACAACCCTTAGGACTTGTCCCCACAGCACGGGTTTGCAGTCAGTTTTTCAGACGGTTTTTGGTTTTGAACACCAGCTGACATACTTTAAAATGGACCTCTACAGAAAACCCACCGGCCGCCCGAAAAACATTGAACATGTTCAGTCTTCCACCCGGTTTTTGGACGGAATATGAACAGGTCTATGGGAGGGATTTTCTACACTAATTGCAGAAAAAGCCGTCCCCCGGCGGCCGTGTGCACGGTACAAAACAGTACAAGTACCGGTTGGCTAAACCGACCGGTATTTGCCCTGTGGTGTGGGGATGCGCCCTAAATAACTAGCCAATAAAAGCTTCTACTCTTAAAATCAATAATCATTGCAGAAATAAAGCAAAGTATGATAACTGATTCACTCACCACCCAAACTCATCCTGGCATTTTGTCTTTTATCAATGCGTTGTTGTGTCCAGATTTCCAGTGCTTCTTTCAGATTCCAGACAAAGGAGGAGGCTTATTGCTGGCGTCCCTACTATATGCATCCTGCTTGACCCAGAGTTACGCCTATCCTCGGCTGTTCCTTGACCAATGTACCAATCCCCCTCCCCCCCTAGAGTCCCTTAATAAGACATTGAGACATGGGATTGGATAAATTGGCTACAGCAGCCGTTTTATTAACAGACAATAAACAAGAAATACCTGAACTCAAATGAGTACTGAAAACCTCCACTACTCATTTTCTCTAACCCATTAACACCTTTTCCAACACCTTCCAGACTATCCATTAACCAACTTGGGGCTGAGGTCTTTGGAGCTTTGATTCTCCAAAACTTGAGTCTGGCGAAACTCTTCCTCCTTCTCTCCTCGGTTCTTACCCCCAGCCAACGACCCCCGGCTTCAGGGCACCAAAAGCCACCTCAGGCAGCTAAGCATTCTCACCCGCTCCCAAGGACTCTGCCCTGTGGAGCCCCAACCTTCGCCAGACTGGTCCATCCAAAACTGGGAGCCAAACTGAGCCTGACTCCCCCACTACTTTCCACCGACTCCAAAGACCCCAAAACCCGCCAGCCACTGTGACAACCAGTCACCCTAAGACTTTTCTTATCACCAACTCCGTAACACCACCCCCCCAAACCGCCAATAGGGAGGGAGGGTGGGACTGCTCCAGCTGCCAACCACTCGTCTGTTCCTGCCCGACTCCACCCCCTGACCTGACATTACGGCCAGCGTCATGTGGAGCCTACCATTAGGGCTGCGCCCGCATGTCCGGCCCCAGCCTTTCTTTGCTTTGGCAGAGTAATCAGACAGAAAATGGTGACCCTGCGCGATTATCCTTAAATATCCTATTGACACCCTTGTGATCAACCATAGTGAACAAACCAGTCATCACCCAGATGTGTTTCGTAAGGTCAATATGGTCAAACTCTGCAGTGGGTTGAAAAATCCCAGTGAGGAAGGGGGTGCTTCATATACAGAAAAGAAGGTATAAGGTTGTGCCTATATGCTGTCCGTATACTGATGTGTATCGTCCAGATCGAGGCCTAAACTAGCTTTCCTAGCATACACCCTAAACACAGGGAATTCTGTAGTGTGAATCCAGTCTAATGACTGCTGACTTGCTACAACTCTACAGTTATTGCATGTAGACCTCGGGCAAGCCATTGACATGACCTCCTCCTGTTTGTTTGCTTCTCCACAAGGTACTCCAGTTTACCCCCACACTTCACATATATACTGATCAGTTAATGGCCTTGGTGTGTACATGTGTATGTCTGAGATAAGCAAATATGATAGGGATCCCCACTGGGGACAAGGCCTAATTTGAGTGAATTCATTCTGTGTTAGACCTGCAGAATATAGTATCCAAAAGATGAGAAATAAATTACAGGCAGTCCCCGGG
The DNA here is from genome assembly GCA_025379985.1 of Phyllomedusa bahiana. Classification (NCBI taxonomy): domain Eukaryota; kingdom Metazoa; phylum Chordata; class Amphibia; order Anura; family Hylidae; genus Phyllomedusa; species Phyllomedusa bahiana. Next base: position 95,067 of record JAODAL010000851.1, on the reverse strand, counting down.
TTACAAACGGGATAGGGACTGTAGGTTTGTTCTTAAGTTGAATTTGTATGTAAGTTGGAACAGGTATATTTATTAAATTTAACTCCAGCAAAATGTTTTTTTTCTTGTTTTGGATAGTATAGGGAACAGTTTTTACATTTGTTTTGCTATTTGTGCCCATGTTTAGAAGATTTCACCTCAATTTCTGTATCTCATGTGCTGCTGTGGCATGCTGCCACTTGGTTACTATGGGGCGTGACTCAGTGTGTGATGTCGGCACGCCTAGCCATGCCCCAAAAGCCTCCGTTTGTAACTAGGGAACGGATGTAAGTCGGAACGATGTAAGTCGGGGACTGTCTGTAGTTGCATGCACTAAAATCCCATAGATCACGCTGAAGATCTTGTTCCATTTATAGGTAAGAAATTAGAATTGGACTGGACGCTATTACTTTCAAGAAGCCTGTAGTGGTTAGTCTTAAAGGGTTACCTCCATAAAGAGAATCTCTATCTCTACACCCTGTTAGGGCATATTGATAAAAGCTCCCCCTATGTGAGTTAGGTTGGTGTCATGTCTCATTCTGTCAGACCATAATCTGTCCATCTTACATCCAAACAAACCTTGACAGCTGATCATCGGGAATTGATGAATCACTAAGGCTTTGTTTGCATGTTTGCCAAATTGTAGCCGACACAGTTTTTAAATTTATGACCTCAGTTAAGACTACACCAATCTGCATTTTAGTTTGGTTACAGGGGCAATATGGCTGCAATGTAAGCCCCTTGCCATAGGAAAGGGATATTGCACAAGACTTACACTTATAATTTTGTATAGATAGCGTTCCAGCAACAGAGCGACACCAGAGAGATACATAGTATCATTTTCTTTCTATATGTTAAGTCCATAGAATATTTCCTCTTCATACAAATGAAACAACCAAATATTAAAGACTTTGGCCAAACTGGGCATATGTCCCTTTTAGAGGAGATACGAATTAGACTCTTCTCCCTGCAAAAACAAATATGGCCACCCTTTTTAACACTGGATAGATCTGTGATTGAAACAATCAAAAACACAGAGAAGATATCCCCAATAAAACATAATTTATTTCAAACATTAATAATAGCCCCTTTACGATGACCACAAACTTATACATTCGAAATACACCCCAAAAAAAAATACCTGTCTTGGGGCAAAATACAGAATACACAAAAGGGAACAATACATGTTTACTCCCGGTACTGTTGTTATCACACCTAGGACAATCAGCAGATGAAGAATAATCCTAGTGAAGCCCATAATCCTCACCCTACAAAATCCATATACCGGTTCCCTATCAAATTGTGGGATCAAAGCACCGTTAAGGACAACCCCACTCAAGATGACTGCCCCTTAAGGCTCCTGCTATCACCCTTACTGAATAAAGTCTATAGGTCACCAGGCAAATAACTAGACAGGAAGAAAAAATATAATTACCTCCCAAAAGCAAAAAAAGAAGAAAGGCCTAAAGGCAGCCCTTCCCTACGTGTTTCCCCCATATATTTGTTGGGTTCTTAAGGGGAACAATGGCTCATAATGGCTCAAAAACACACTAATAATGAGAGGTCCCATGATAAGGGGTGCACATTGTCCAGGCCACGAACCCAACTAATATGTGGGGAAAACATGTATGGAACTGCTGCCTTTAGGCATTTCTTCTTTCTTTTTTTTTTTGTGGGGTAATTACCAGAAACCCGTTGCAAGCTGCAGTGGTTTTTGCAAGATTACTGTAAAAAAGTGACTTAACTGCACTGCGTGAAAACCCTGATAATTCTGCATCTGTGCGGTGAAAGGTCTAGCAACAGCTATCAGGTTAATGCTGTTATCAATTAGGTAAGTAGTCTCTGCTCACATGGTGGTTGTTACTAGTGTTGATCGAACTGTTCTAGAAAAGTTGAGTTCCAGTAGAACTTCTTGAATTTTTAGAACTTGAACCGAACATTTTACTGTTCATTCGAGTAAAGTTCTAGATCGATACGCCATTTTCAGTTTCGTTTTCAGCGGCTTTCTGCTCTTTTGGCGGGCATCCAATCAGTGCAGAGCACAGAAGTGTGAGAAACATCATCACTGAGGTGTAGGGCTCTCATTGGCTGCTAAAATCACATCACCCTGTTACATATATTTCACTATTGCCGTGTGAACGCCATTTTCAGCTCACTGTCTTTACTGTACAGACTGCTCTTAGATCTCCATAGATCGCAATTCTGTAGTTAGGGAGTTTTGTATTGATGGCTGCATCTTTCCCACACCCAGAAGCTGTTATTTGGTGACATTTGCAGGCTCACATAACGCCTAACGCTCATATACATGGATATATATATATATGTTATACAGAGTGCTTGGATTTGCTAAATCATACTCAGTGCCCAAAAGTTCTGTTTTTGCAGTTTTGTGGTCTCCAAATATCCTATGTGTCAAATGGGCTTTTGGGCCCCCCCTCAGGATGCAGGGCCCCGTAGCAGCTGCTACTGCTGCACCTCCTATAGCTTCGCCCCTGCTTGCAAGATGTCCTCAACTTTTCAGTTAGCCATTGAAAGGAATAAGTATTTTAGCCTCTCAATTTTTTTCTGTCACTCTTGGAGCCAAATTTTCTTCACTAAGTTGCTCCACATATCCAGTTTACTGTTATGGATGGTATTTACAGCTTCTCCTCACCTGTAATTAACCTGAACATCTTCTCCCTTTGACTTTAATGGGGTTCTAGTTCGAATAGAACCTCGAACCAAACACACTAAAGTTCGAGGTTCTAATCGAACTAGAACTTTTTACTGCTCACTCATTTCTTGTTGTCACATTAGGTAGCAATACTCCTATACAGCAGCCATAATTTTTTTTGTAACTTGTACTGTAAAAATAACTATATAAAATTGGAGGCATACAGGGGTACAGTACTACCCTGTTTCCATGAAAATAAGACACCCCTGAAAATAAGACCTAGTGCATTTTTAGTTATGAAATTCAGAGTTTGGCTGCTGATGTTTGTGATGAAATCACTACAGTAGATTAATACAGGTTGATGTTTTGTTCAACAATAAATGTGAATTATTGTTCATAGAAAAAAAAAAACATCCCCTAAAAATAAGTCTTTAGGAGCAAAAATTAATATAAGACACTGTTATATTCGGAGAAACAGGGTAAGACACTTTATGGATGCTATATTTCAGCAACATACATATTGCAAACGGTGTACTTATTCATAATAAGTAATTTTGTGGCATTGTCCATTCACAAATGTGGATGAAATAAGTTAACAATAAGAAGCGTCATTAACTTCTATAGGGGAAGCTGTAGCTCATACTATATCTTTAATTAACGGCAGTAAAAGAGATCTGCTTATAAGTAGCTGTATTGACTGATCTCGACTCTTCTAAAACTCGGAATCTAATATTGACATGAAATATGTTTTTAGAATTAGGCCATGGGCGTAACTAGAGCCATAGCAGCCATAGCAATGGCTATGGGGCCCAGGGGTTGAGGGGGCCCCAATTGGATATAAGAACATTGTTCTTTTTTGTAGGAAAGAAGTAGTTCTTAGCTTTCTGCTCTCCAGCTCTACTATGTGGCTTCCCTGATATATGGCAGGATTATTTATACCCTTAATGATTGCTACTTATGCTGCTGTTTTAGTTTATTGTCGATTGTGGTGGGGCCCCAACTCATTTTGCTATGGGGCCCAATGGGTTCTAGTTACGCCCCTGAATTAGGCCTCATACTGCTCCCTATGGATTAAAGTATAGACCTTAACACTGGCAAAACTCTTTAAATCAATGGCATTAGACCTATTCCCACAAATCACCTTTTTTGATTTTTTGTTGTTGTTTTTTTTGTTTTCTTTATCGTCTCCTTTAAGAACAAGAACATTTCATTGAACACTCCCATTAACCCTTTCAAGAGTGAAGCATATGCACTGGCCAGAGCTGCTAGGAAGTCCTCGCAGAGACACTGGCGTGGGTGGTGTGCAGGGTACATCACAGTCAAACCCAGTGTCTGAACATTAATAAACAGCAAGAGCTGGCTGGCTCTGCCCTCTGGGCTCCAAATAGTACAGCATGCAACAAGGGAGAGGGAAGCCAGCACCAGGATGGAAACAGTAGTATCGGATTACAGCTTCAAAATATCGCTGGAACACATTAGCTGGCTCTACGCTATTAACTCCCTTTATAATTACATTGCTTATTTGTTAAAGAAGGTCTTGTCTTGCCTTCCAATTAACATGGATGTTACTGTTGGGACCGAGCTACTAGGAAACATGTGGCGCTGCTTTAAATTCTTATAATTCTACTTAATTCCTAAAAATGTCTTCACTCGTGGAATATCTATTATGCCAAATGGGCGTCTTTAATGTTGTTTGTTGTGTAGCTGTTAGAAATTCCTGTCCGCGCTGCATTATCCATTGGATCAAGAGATGCAGTGTTTATTTTATTTACTGCAAATTGTTCCAGCTTTGAGCAGGTTACAAGGATTTCCCTTCCTACAGAATCTTAACCACTGTGAGTCCTGCAGTGCACATCTCCGAGGTTCTTCCTGCCTGCAATCTCCGGTTAATGATATCCTCAGCAATGTCTCCGGTATTTCATATAATGAAATACACCCTCTGCTGGATTCTGTGCTATCAAGCATAGGGAGTATATGAGGATAGAGCCAAGAATGACACCGCTTCGTGCAGATGTCCAAGGTGTTGTGAGCATGAGGCACCTTACATATTATTGCATTGGGGTCCATAGGTCACTCAGGGTTTGGGGTGTGATGTGGTGGAATATGCATCTTCGCCCCAAATGCTAAGACTTTCCGTGTGCTGGTGAATGTTTGTCTTCTACTAGCTGTTCCTTTCTTTTACTTCTTTGAGCAGCAGCTCCTGGGAAGTCCCCAGTATCTGGGAAAGAAAGTTTCTACTATAGTCCACCATGTAGGAGTCCTAAAGCTGCAGCTTCTGGTCAAGTGGTCACCCGCATGTGTACAAATATATACAGACCATGTATGTGTGTGTGTGTGTACTATATATACATGGTTACATGGTTTGTTTGTGTGAGATATATATATATATATATATATATATATATATATATATATATATATATATATATATTTATATTATATATATATTTATATTTATATATATATATATTACACAAACAAACCATGTGTATATATTAAGTCATATACACACAACACATAATATTTTTTTTTACACACACATATTATATATATGTGTGTGTAAAAATATATATATGTATGTGTGTGATATATATATATAAATATACTATATATAATTTATATACACACACATACAGACCATGTGTAATTATAGTACACACATATATACGGACAGAAATTATATGTGTGTGTCGGAATCTATGTAAAATATGCTAGGACAATTAGGTATATTGTTAATAAACATATATATATATATATATATATATATATATATATATATATATATGTGTGTGTGTTTATTAACAATATACCTAATACATAAACTCCGGTTTTGCATAGGTGTGAGGTAAGAAGAACAACAACGATCTGGATGTGTAAGGATGGGTTCACACTGAGCATTTTTGGGGAAAAAACAGCACTACTGTTTTGATGCACTTTTTGAGCAGAAGCCAGAAATGTATTGAAAAGGAATTAGAACTATAAAGGAAGACCTTATACTTCTTCTTGTTGGGTCCATTTCAGGCTTTGACTTAAAAAAAAAAAAAAAAAATTGAAAAAAAAAATTGCAGTGTTTTCCACAAAAATTATTGGTGTGTAACCAGTCTAAGAATTTTAACACCAGCACAAACTTTTTTTTGTTTTTTTTGTGGTTTGAGACACTACAGGAAAGGGTTTTTACATTTGTTTTGCGGTCTGTGCCCTTGTTAAGGAGATTTCACCTCATGTGCTGCTGTGGCACGCTGGAACTTGTAGTTCCACAGCTACTATCTACTGTGGAACATGGAACTACGAGTGCCAGCATGCCCCATAAGCCTCCATTTGTAACTAGGGGACAGATGTAAGTCGGAACGGTATAAGTCGGGGACTGCCTGTATATAAAATTACCTTCCCACTCGGCTCTATTTCAGCAAAGACCATGCCAGCCGCCACTGTTTGCTTCCAGTCAGTCAGCCCATGAGTGGCTGCAGCGACCACATGTCATTGCCTGTTACCTCCTTTCATTAGCACGCACGCTGGACGTTTTCTGATGTCACTTTTTAATCAGTGGCTGCAGCTCTTATTAGTCGAGCCTAAGGGTGCTTTCATAGGTACGGTTTTGATGCGTTTTTTGTGCAACAATGTATAGCATTAATTGTTGTGCCTTCCTGCACAAACGCATCCAAAAACCGCACCAAAAACCGCACTGTGTGAAAGCACCCCAAAGAAAGCTGAAGAGCTGGACAGGCAGCTGGCCATCACTGGAATGAAAGTGAGTGGGGTGGTTAATTATGAGGTGTTTGCTTTTAATTTTATTTTACAGCAACCTTAACCCAATTTTAGTTTAAAAAAAATACTTGATTACCCCTATGAACTCTATAATTTGTTCTTAAACGCTCTACATACAATTGTTTTTTTGCAGTTGCATTTGTTTTGTTTTTTTAAAGTATTTTGGGCCTTTTTTATATTAAAATCATTTCAAGCCTTACAACTGGTGTCGTTCTTTTCTGGCATTGTATAGGCTTTTCAAAAGGACTTAAAAAACACCAGAAAAAAATGCCATTTAAAAAAAAAAAAAAAAAAAAAAAACACTTGTTTATATATCTATTATTACATTGTAGACAATCATGTGTTAGTGTGAGCATGTGGAGCTAATGAGAAATAGACGGTGTTAATAAGTCATTTTGATAGCAAGAGCATGAAGTTTTGCATTTTGGGAATTCAATTTATCAAAAAGATCCTAATGGCCTGTCATGGGAATAGAAGTGATCAGGGCCTGCAACACAGTAGTCCCAGTGGAAAATTGTGCTGCTATGCTGAAAGCTCATGATGGACTAGTTGTCTGACATCTGATAGAGGACTCATTGCTGCCTTTAAAAAAGGCCTTGTTTACAATAGCAATTTATATTTCTTGTAAAGGGAGCAGATTCATCAACTATTTTAGTTGGGTTGCTCTTCTCATTACTGTACCCCTCTGCTTTTAGGTGATGATTGGAGTTCCAAGCTCTGTTAACAGGTCTTCTAATTTTTAATTAAAGGGGTTTTGCCACGATCTCATCTCATACCTCCTGCATCCAGCTCTTCAGCTCTGTGTGCTCAGAAGGGGGCGTGTGTGATTTGTTGGAATTGCATATCATGTGACCCAGCAGGATGACATCACCAGGCCTTTCCTCTCTCTAGTCAAAGAAAGGTCTGTTTATGTAAATCATTGTGAGTAACTGAGAGGTGAAGTTTTTGGCTCCAGGCACAAGAGTCCTAGGTTCAAATCCCTGCAGGAACCAAACCTGTGAATTTCTCTTTTCTCTTTATCACTGCACAAACCTGATTGAGGTTTATTTTTTATATATTTGTACTGTTTGACTAATTACTAAGGAGTACAGAGGACGGGAGTAGAGTGACAGCTCCTGGGCTTTGAACACTCAGTAGCTGCATGAGAGGAGAGGTGATGTCTGAGCATGTGCGGCCAGGACTGAGGAGCTCTCAGCCATGGTCGTATCCCCTCTAGATGAGCTGTAAACAATGGATCACTAAAGGAGCAGCTAAAACAAAAACAATGCAGAATTTTTAATAATGATGAATGGAGAAAATGTTTATTATTTAGTTTGCAAACTTCCCGCGTTAATTTTACTTTGTGACAAAACCCCTTTAATGGTATTTTAATGTGGTGGTAAGTAGGGGGTCTTATTTTACCTGCGTAAACAACTAGATGACTTCCAAAATTCAGTTAATCATCAATTCCAAACGATTGTGCAAATGTTTTACTCGGACACTAATGGAAAAAGAGCTGGGATCTCTAGCGCCACCTACTAGCCACATCTGGCCCATTAAAGGACCTTGAAACATGGAGTCCTAGCTGAGTGAAAAGCCTTTGACGTAGTTCTAGGTGGGTAAGGTTTCTCCTTTGGGAGACGCACCCTAAATTTTTATGGAGTCTTTTGGACATGCAATACTTTATTGGAAATATAATATAAAAATAAACTGTAAGGGAAAAAATCTAGGATCTCTAGTGCCACCTATTAGAAATAACATCCCTTACAGCCACATCTAGCCCATTTAACAGCCTTGAAACATGACTGTGGATCCTAACTGGGTGAAACATCTTTGCTATAGCACTAGGAGAAGATTTTTTCCGGTGGAGAGCACCATAAAGGTGTATGGAGTCTTATTGGCCATGCAATGTTCTGTGGAAAATTTGCCATTCACATAAGCTTCAAGGGGGAAAAAAAGCTAGGATCTCTAGTGCCCCTTATTCAGAGTTATTTTTTTTTTTTTATCACAGAGGAAATAATTGCTTAGGTTAAAATCCATAGTCCTGTTTTAAGACTCTGTAATAGGCTGATGTGACTATAAGGAACATCACTTCTTAGAACAGATTTTCTTGTAAGTCTCTATACAACTTTATGGTGCTTCTCCCAAAGGATGAACTTTACTCTTCCAGAGTAAAGTCAAAGGTCTTTCACCTAACTAGGATCCCCAGTCATGTTTCAAGGTTCTTTAATAGGTCAGATGTAACTGTAGGGGACATTCACTTCTAATAGGTAGATCTAGAGAGCTTAGCTCTTTGAATAGAACATTTTCCATGCAGCATTGCATAGTTTATAAGTTTCCATACACCTCTATCTTACTTCTCCCCAAGAAAAAAACTTTACCTCCCTCCTAGAATTGTGCAAATCTTCAAATCTATTGTGACTGCACTTGGATACTATGGTAAATGCAAACCTTGAATACCTGGATGATTTTAGATCGCTTTACTGCTCCATTGACTATACTTCAAACATCTATTTTCTTAGTGCACATTTTGTACGTTCATGCAGATGGCGCTTAAACGTTGCCAAACTTTATGAACATGGATTTTTCCTTCTATTATGTGGCACTAAGGTCAAACACACGGTAGCTAGGATCAAGTCAGTTTATAACTGTTCCAAATAACCAGGGACTGTCCCGGATTTAGCAGATTTATCGCTGGAAATGTCCCTGTATTGCACAGCTGCACACTATAATTTCTCTTCTTCTGTATACTGAATGTGATTTTACCCCTGCTCTTTATAACTTGCCATTTGTTGTAGAAGAGTATTTAAATGCAAATGGTAAGACACGAGCTTCTCAGGAGTGTAATCTTGTTCCAAGGATGTCTACTATTTCTTGGTGCACGGATGCACCTGCCTGGCATTGTATATGATTTTCTTTGTATAACATTAGAAGTTCTACACAGCCCTGTGTGTTTGCCTAGCATTGAGATGCCATTATCATTTTACAGATATTGGCAATTCAAGCAAAAGCACATGTTCAAGCCACAATTACTTACCATACCCATCATTGCAGGATATTCTGGACATTTTGGTCATTAGCCTCATCAAATTCAGCAGGGAGAAGTTTTCTCCTTGCTTGGTACAGGGTACAATTGTGGTGCGAGGCATTCTGGATTAACACTGGGCACTTACCCTGGCAATTGCTCAGAAACCACTGAATTGCTATTTATTGCCCAATGTGAACGACTTTTATAGTTGCTCGGGTACATAAGATAATTGGTGACTGAAAAATGCTTTATCTGACAACTAAAGAGGACCTGTGACAACTCCTGACAGGTCTGTGTTAGTAAATCCTTATGTTCCCTGTGAAATAATTCTGGAGCATCCTCTCTTATAACTCTGTCTTGTGCTGTTCCTTTGTTATTCCTTCTATATATATTAAAGGGGTTTTGCCAGGACGTGCCTTATCTGCTAAAAAGCTAATGTAAACAAGCCAGGCTGAGCTAAAAGAGAGAGAGAGAGACACAGCCAGAGCACAGAGCCATGCATAAGGGATCATTTGAAATGTTCACTCAAATAATCAAAGTACAACTAGTGGATTCTGTATACAAAAGACAATACCTTTCTCCACAGCAGCTTGAAAGCTTCTTCATGTTCTCTGTCATCAGATGAAGCAGGGATCTACTCAGATAATCACATTACAACTAGTAGATTCTGTATACAAAACACAACATATTTCTACCCGGTGCCTTGAAAGCTTCTTCAGCTCCCTTTCATCAGATAAGAAGTGTGCTCAAGCCCGGCCAGCACCTCTTGTCAGGTCGTATCTAATAGAATCTTTGAAGTAACTAAGGGCAGGTAAGGCAGCCTGTAGCTCTCTCAGGCTGCAATTTTTGTAATCCCATATATTTAGAAAAGTGATTAAATACTCATTTTGGAGGATCCCACTTCAACATTACATTACTCTTTAATGAATCTGTCAGCTGGGTGTTACTATTTACATTTTTGAAGGTGTGTGTCCCTGAACAACCTGGCTGTCAGAACTGATTGGATAATGTCACACTGTGCAGGGGCACACCCCCAATTGGTAACACCTAGCTGGCAAATTCAGTAATATGTTTCTAGGGGAAATAACAGAGGCACAGCACCATGTTAAAGGGGTTTTGCCACAATCTCATTTCATACCTCCTGCAGGCAGCTCTTCAGCTCTGTGTACTCAGAAGGGGGCATGTGTGTTTTGTTTGAATTGTATATCATGTGACCCAACAGGATGACATCACCTGGCCTTTCCTCTCTGTAGTCAAATAAAGGTCTGTTTATGTAAAGCATTGTGAATATCTGAGAGGTAATGTTTTTGCCTCCAGGCAAAAGGGTCCTTGGTTCAAATCCCTGCAGGAACCAGACCTGTGTTTTTGGTTTTTTTTTCTCTTTATCAATGCACAGACCTCATTGAGGTTTCTTTTTTATTTATTTGCACTGTTTGACTAATTACTAAGGAGTACAGAGGACAGGAGTAGAGTGACAGCACTTGGGGTTTGAACACTCAGTAGCTGCCTGAGAGGAGAAGTGATGTCTGAGCATGTGCGACAAGGACTGAAGAGATGAAAAAACTTTGAGATTCTTGGTCCGCATGTTTTTGGCCAAAAAATGCTCAAGCCACCCCCGGCTTACAACGGGATCTCAGTTGGGTGGTCCTACGCTATATTATCTCTCACCTGAGCTCTCAGTCCTGGTTGTATCCCCTGGAGACGAGCTGTAAACAATGGATCACTACAGGAGCAGCTAAAACAAAAACGGTGCAGAATTTTTAATAATCATGAATGGTGAAAATGTTTATTTCATTTGCAAGCTTCTCACGTCAATTGTACTTTGTGGCAAAACCCCTTTAATAGAAGATGCTTCAGAATTATTTCACAGGGAACACAAATTGATACTAAAACAGACATGTCTGGAGATGACACAGGTCTTCTTTTAAACTGCTGTTCCTCAACATCAAAACATGCCCTCAGCTAACATATTGAGTCAATTTGGGTATGTTTACACAGTTGATTTGACGCTGTTTTCAAAGTGTTTCCGCGGTCAAAACAAAAAGATTCCCAAATGGTCCCAGTTCATTTTCATTGATCCCTATGTAAAACCGCATTGTAGATCACACTATGCGTTTTTGGACGCAGTTTTGTCGCACGTTTTAGGCACTTCTTTTGCAGCTGTTTTGGACGTTGAAAAAGAAGTGTCGTGTTAATTCTTGAAGTGTTTCTAATGCTGAAAATCCTCATGGGAATCAATGGAAAGTTTTTATGACGTGGTTTTGGGAGCAGTTTTAATGTTGATGGCGCCAAAAACTGCACCTAGAACGTGTGTCTCAAAAACCTTGTCAAAACCTCTTCTGAAGAAGCGCGCTTCAGGTGAGGTTTTGCTGCTGTTCTGGGCACTGAAAATTCAGCGTCCAACTCAGCCATGTGAACATACCCTTAGGCAGAGCCCCCCAATTGCATATGGTCATTGTATGGCCATATCTTAGGGCTCTTACTAAGGCCACAAGACTCGATCCTTCCATGGATCTATTGAACTGAACTTAGAACATAACAGATCCCTTTAGGTTTGGTTCTGTAGAATCTTTTTCTAATAATATTTTTAACCACAACTTAAAAAATTGCAGGCCATATTTTCAAGTAAATGCAGGCAGTTCAGAGATTTTTTGGTGCACTTTTTCAACCTTTTTCTTCTTGTTACCCTAAAAACGCTTTGTATCTATACATGAAAAGAAATCCGTCCTGGAAAATGACGACAATTTTATGAAAGTTTTTTTGCAAAGAGGGAAAAAAAAAAATTGACCTTTTGCCCATATGTACTTATGAATAGGCTCTTGTGCTCACATTTAAAGCGACGGGCCTGCTTATTAAACAACATCCATGGAACACTTCACTCTGTAAGCACAGTATGTTCATTCAGACTCTCAATAAAAAATTAGGCTGGGATTTAAACATAGCAATTAATTATAAAGGTAACCGAAGTATTTCTTCTAGATGGTAGATTGTCGTTAAGCATGAAGCAGTGTGTGGAGAAATAGTAGTGATATGGCTCTCATCAGGGATATGCAGACCAAAGAAGAACATGAAACAGGTTTGTTGAATGGGGATAGATATAAGGTTAAGTTCCCCAATATGACGCGCCTCTGTCTTGGCAGCTCATTCGAAAATTCATATGCCACCTGTGTGCTCAACGTTGTTCCCTATTTCCTCATTAGCGCGTTTAGGGCCTCATGTATGAAAAATGTCTAGGTGTAAGACTTCTTGTTGCCCATAGCAACCAATCAGAGCTCCCCTTTCATATGGTGCTCTGAAAAAATATAAGGGGAGCTCTGGTTGCTATATGCTCTGATTGGTTGCTATGGGCAACAAAGAAAGTCTTAGATCTAGACTGTTTTCATACATGAGGCCCTTAATTTTTACATCAGTCTAAGGCCATTTTTGTAAAGTGTGTTGTGGTTTTTCTTTTTTTTTTTTACAAAAAAAATGCCTAAAAACGCTGTGTTCTTTTTTTTAGGTGTCATAAAGTTTCTAATGCAGTTTTTTTATTATTTTGTTTGCATTTTCCCCATCACATGATTTGCAATGTGGAAAAATGCTATATAGAAAAATCACAAAAAAATTTAAAGTCCCTGCACATACTTTCTTTGGTGCAGAGAAAAAAGCAATGGGAAGAAAAATTCCACAAGCTGCCTGAAAAAAATACTACACCTACTGCTTGCTAAGGCTGCGTTCACACGAATGAACATGCTCAATGTTTTTTGAGCGGACCGCAGGCGGCAAAACCGCCGGGCGGAAAACCCGTGCAGTGGGGACTGCTGCACGGGTTTTCCATAGAGCACCATTGGGCTCATTTTCGGCCGGTTTTTCAGGCGGTCTGAAAAACTGCAAACCGGCAGAAAACCTTGGCTGTGGGGACATGCCCTAAGTATTAAAAAAAAAAAAGGTAACTTACTTAAAAATTAAATAAAGAAGCCACCTCTTTAGTGAATTTTATATTTACCGATTGATTGTCCTTTGCAGGTTAAGCATTTACAAAAATACTACAGGCAGTCCCCGAGTTACAAACGGGATAGGGAATGTAGGTTTGTTATTTAAGTTGAATTTGTATGTAAGTCGGAACAGGTATATTTATTAAATGTAACTCCAGAACAAAAAGGTTTTTTATTAGTTTTGGATAGCGCAGGGAAGGGTTTTTACATTTGTTTTGCTGTCTGTGACCCCGTTAAAAAGATTTCACCTCATGTGCTACTGTGGCATGCTGGAACTTGCCGTTCCACAGCTGCTATCTGCTGTGGAACATGGAACTACAAGTGCCAGCATGGCCCATAAGTCTCCGTTTGGAACTAGGGGACAGGAAACAATGTAAGTCAGGGACTGCCTGTAATAATGCATGCACAAATGCAACATGAGAAACTACCTTAAGGATTTGTTATCTGTGTATACCTAGTCAGGTTCACACAGTTTGGATTTGCTTCAGAAAGTTTCTGAAGCAAATCTGCAAATATTCTATTGTAAAATCTGTACAGAATTGTCTTTGCAAACGTTTGTCGATTTTTATATTAAAAAAAAAGTCTTGAAATGCGCAACTGTATAATTTGTTTCAGGTCTTCCCCATTGAAGTGTTCTTGAGGAAAATCCACTACAAATTGAGGAAGATTAACAGGATATGCCATAAATGTCCAATAGATTTGAGCCCCACCTTTGGGACCTGCACCTATGTAAAAAAAAAAAAACCTTCCGTCCCTGATCTTCTTGCCACAGGTGCCATTTATGTGCCCTAAATTTACTGGATGAGAAGTACCTTTCATGTAGATTAATGTCCTATTATCTACAATTATAATCTTTGTCTCGTGGTCTGTTGGAGTGGAGTTTTGCGCACAGTTTGCAGATGATGTAAATGTATTGAGCAGTATCACATTTTCTGAATGTACATGAAATTTTGTGGCTATAAAAAAAAAGTTTTGTATTTTTTTTTGCAGATATCAATAAATTTAGGCTCAAAATAGTCCCTAAGGAGCCAGGGAAACCATGTGGTAAGCCCTTGGGCATGGTGGGTACATGAGAATAGTGGGTACTTTAGCCTGGCAGGCTGGGAGCTGCTTTTCAGGGAGAAAGGCAGAAAACACATGTACAGTATGTGTAGTCATGTACAGTAGCTGGAGAGTGGACCCAAGAATCAACTCTACTGGTGGGCCCCAAAAATGAACTCCAGGTACCCTAGTCCATTGAATACGTGTCCTTTTGTTGTGGTATTTAAGGTCCAAGATGCTGTTGCTGTAATGGTAACCGTATCCTCAAGAGCGTATGCCTTGAGGGTGCATTGTTACTGAGTTGGGTACACTATGTGTGCACACACAGATGGAAAAAGGACTATTACTGTGTGGAGTCAATAAGTGGGCACTAAAGTTGTGGGAAAATATTATTATATGGGGTGCCAAGTCATGGATGAACAAGTATTTATGACAATCTGGGCTGGACGGAAAGCAGAAAGTCAATGACTTCCCTCAAAGCTGTCACCTGTGAGATACCGGATGTTATTGTACTGTATTATGTGGTCTGCAGAGTACAAGTATCTACCAATATATGGTTACAGTATAGTGGTTTTCATTCTGTAATTATTTAGTCACTTTGTAGATCCCGTAAACAGTAGACTCAGAAGATGTCACTTGTCAGTCGCTGGATGTAACTGTACTGGATTCACTTCTATGGTCTGATGGCTTGGTCTTGATCTGGACTGGTCGGCTGGTCCCCACGTCTTTCTGCTTTTGACTTGAGTGCCGCATTTTTATTTGTATTTTTTTTTATCAAATAACGCAGATATTTCAAATGACAATATGTTTACATGGTAATATAATAATATATCAAAAAACAAATGAAAGATCTAAAACGTTTTGTAACTGCAGCATTTTGAAGCCAAAAACTGCAAGTATTATAACACCTATAAGACCACCAAAACGAGACCCCGTCATGTTGCCTCACTTGAAGTCTATTATAGATGAATGACCACAAAATTAGACTGCTTAGTTATATTTATAGTCTGTAATGATAGAGACACATGTCTGCATAAGGGCATGTCTGCACGGCACAGGTTTTCGGCCGTTTTTTTCAGACTGTTTGCAGTTTTGCAGACCGTTTGAAGAACCGGACGAAAATTAGTACAATAGGGCGTTATGGAAAACCCGTGCAGCAGTCTCCACTGCACGGGTTTTCCGCCCGGCGGTTTTTCTGCCCACGGGCCGAAAAACATTCTACATCCACATTCTTCCGTCTGGTTTTCGGACGGAATATGTGAAGGGGGAGGGCTTTTCTCCACTCATCACAGAGAAAAGCCGTCCCCCCTGCGGCCATGGGGACGGCTGCAAAACAGGACAAATACCAGTCGGATAAACCGACCGGTATTTGTCCCTTGCCATGGGGACGCACCCTAAGAGACCTTGGCCCAGATGTATGAAAAGTGGTGGTGTCTAAACTGTCCCATGCAGTGCTGCCACAATATAGAGTACATGCTTATGTTGGTGTTACACAGCACTTGATAAATTAGTCACATAAGACAAACTTGGCCACGTCTGTCTTAAAAGGCATTGCTAAGGGCACCTTTACTGCGACACTTCTTGGCATGTGAGATACATAAATGTATCGTATGAATTGACATAGACACATCCAATGTCGAATGACGCAGCCTTGTGTCGGCCTTGTTGTACGAAATTATTCTTTTAGGCACAAATCCGTGACTTCCGCCAGAAAAGGGTGCAACAACTTTCATACATCTTTGCTAATATTTATATAGATGACGTTGAGCACGTTTGTACTTTAGATGTATTTTACCAAAAATTGGTTGCAAAGGTGGACATACCCTTTTCTTTCTCCTACAATGAAGGGAATCTGTCGTAAAGTTTTTTTTTTGTTTTTTTTTTACTTATTAAAACGAGGCTCTAATACATATTCTTTTCTTTTTCACTGTTTTTATTTTCTGATTGTAGATTTCACAATTTGGTTTTCTGTATATGATTATTGGGAAAGCTTTCTTGCCTGCACTGCTTTAACAGCATTTAAATGCACATAGGAGCCTGTGACCTGAATCAATCCTATTGACTTCTATAGGAGAGTTTTCTAGGCATGATCTGTGACCTGGGAAGAAGTCAGTGTGCAGGGAGAGGGAGAGCTGTGACATCTTCTATTGTAAATTGCAGATCGTCCCGGGTCGCAGGCGCATCCGTGCCCTGCTGCCGAGCGCCGCCACGTCCTGCACGTCGGGTCGCGGGCGCACTCGTCCCCCTGCCGGTGCCCAGGTTCACTTACCCGGCCACGCTCCTGCACCGGCTGTCTCTGTCCCTCGGCGCCCGCAGTCCCGCTCCCTAGGGTGCGCGCGCCGGCAGTATTAAATTTAAAGGGCCAGCGCACCGGTAATTGGCTATTGCCGGTCGCTGCCCCTATTTAAGCCTGCCTCTTCCTAGTAACCTCGCCAGATCTTTAGTGCCCTTTGCCGATAGAGAAGGCATTCCTAAGCCTTGTTCTGATTACCATGTACCGTACCGTTTGCCTCCGTCCTTTGACCACGAATCTTGCCGCTTGCCCTGACCTTCCTGCCTGTCCACGACCACGAACCATTGCCGCCTGTCCTGACCTTCTGCCTGTCCTCGACTACGAACCTGCCTGACGATTTTGTACCACGCTACACCTCGGCTGCCTCCACAAGCAAGTCACGTCAGGGGTAGCGACCTGGTAGACTCACGCCGCAGCAAGTCCATCCCGCTTTGCGGCGGGCACTGGTGAAAACCGGGACCTACTTAGATTCCGCTCCCTGGCGTGGCTTACGCCATCGCTTGCGGTGACAAAGAGGATCCACTATCTCCGACCGTGACACAGATTCTGTGTTATCTATACACATTGGTGCCTCCTTTCAGTTTGACCCTGCTTGTGCTGATAATAAGCCGACTGCTGAAAATCTTTCTGTGTAGAACAGGAAGTGTGAGACTATTATTAGGCCTAGTGGCCAAAGGGAAAACTGCAGGGCTTTAGAATTATTTCAAAAAAATATTGGAAGTGATATGGAAAATTCAAAAAATACAACCAAAAATTCTTAAAAAATGTGTTTGACGTAAAAACGTGAGTGAAACAATAGGTCATTTTTTGATGACACGTTCCCTTTTAAACCAAGTAGCTTTGAGTCTCGCTCACCATTTCCTCCTTAACATGTTGTTCTGCAGGGCAGGCAGCACCTCCTGGGATTGTCTAGTCAGCGACTTTTGCTTTAGTTTAACCCTTTCTAACCTCTACATAACTTGCATCGCTGTACTGGAGAAAATTACGTATTGATGAGCATACCGCTGACTCATTATAGTTAGTCTACATCTTGCCGCATGGATATGCATCCACTTACTGTATGCACATGAGGAAATTAATATTGGGACTTATATCAACCGCATTGGTGGGTAAATTGTAAAACAGTGCTTAGATTAATCAGTCTCTCCTGATCACTGATTTATAGTCATTGCATTAGGACCAGGACCATTACTATATAAGCATGATGAGAAGAACTTGGAATATAAGGGAAATGCTTGTAGTAGATATTAATTGCATTGACTCCGGTATATTGTGGTATCTACCTCCTCTCAATGTTATCTAATATGGTGCAAATATAGTAGAATTCCAGGAGCATTATATTAATGCCTCTTCTGTGGCTACTATAAATCAAATGGAGGATGAGCTCAGTTTCACCCTTATTTTTTATGTGCACTGGGAATTTGCACAAGCTTTTGCTGTGTCAAACTGTGAACTATAGTACACCATAGACTTAAAAACCAAGAGGCTGACCTCTTACACACTTCCAATTGTAGTGTATCCTGCTTGGATTCCACATTGAGCTTGATGTGATACAGATTAGCTCCATTGAAGTGGGGCTAAACTGCGTCAGATTAGCTGTTAAATTGCCCCTGCAAAGTTAGGATCGGCGACAGAAATGTGAGGAAATGGCCTCTAATTTCTGCCTTGGAATGAAGTTGGGGTTTTCTATTTGGAAAAGTTTGACACGTGAGCATAGTCTTGGAGGTATAATTTAAAGGACTCTTCTCTTTCATGATCTCTTGGACTCCAAGAACCAACCTACAGAAGGGATGTCAAAACTTCTTTTCTGCAAGGGCCTTTATCAGAATGATGGTTACCCTGAAAGGGCCTGGAGGGTGAATAGGGCTGTTAGAGCTGAGCCACTTCCTGTGAGTTGTTGAACTTAGTGGTGTGGAGGTAAATGCCCAAATCCAAGATGGCGCCCACCTTCTGTGCTTGCATCACTGCCTCTGACAAGCGCTGGCTTCTTCCAATGGGAAAACTGCTTCTGGACCTTGTCCATCCCTGCTTGCTGTGTCTAAGCTCTCCAAGGTCACATAAAATGACATGGTAGCCTGATTTCAGCCCATGGAGCTGGATTATGACCCATGTGCCCTACAGTTATGCCCCATCTTTACAAACTCTAGAATGGCAAACCTATGAAAAGATTAAAACTATATTCACACAGCAGATTTTCCTGTGGCAGAAAACCATGCAGATTCCTACCATGGCTATTCAGTGTTGCTCCACGAGGTGGGAATAATCCACCTACTGTCTGGCCGTTGCGGTTATGTGCATAAACTACACGGAATAAGTAACGGGTCACTTTTTATTTCCACGCCACAGAGTGAAAAATCCACATTGGAAAAAATCCCTGTCACATAAGCTATGGCATGGATTTCCATTAAAGCGGTGTTCCCACAAAGCCACTTTCACGTTACAGGTCGGCTCATAGCTACAAGCCGACCGGGTTACTAAATGAGAAGGGTGGCGCTTGCAGCTGTCCTTCCAATTCATTCCTCTGTGAGTTATATAGCCGAGCACACTCACTCGACTATGTTCAGAACTCCCATAGAAATGAATGGGGAGCACAACCACAAATGCCGCCCTCCTCATTCTGTAACATGGTCAACTTGTTTCTTCGCTAGCTGGAAGCCAACCTGTATCCTGGAAGTGGCTTTGTAGAAACATCCCTTTATATATAATGGCAGGCATATCCGCATGGAATTCATGTGGTGTCTGCACTGAAATCTGTGTGAGTTTCTGCCTTAAAGGGGATTTATCGCTTCATCAGTTAGCCTGTTTCAGTGCTCTCACAGCCTCTCAGTTACAGAAATCCAGGGGCGTTTCTTCCCCTCCCAGCTGGGTGTTTCTTAACCGAAGGGATTACATCATCCACCCTTCACTGTTCGTGCTGGCTCCATGTGTCCCCCCCCCCTCCCACCCGCCCCCACATGTCACTGTGTCTCTCCCTATGCAGAGTATGTAAGAGCTGTTTACATACCACAGGCTTACATTCATGTTACAATTGAATCCAGTCTTGTATAAACTCCCCCAGAGCTGTGCAGAGTGAAATGCTCTCGGCCTCTAATGCTCCTCCTATGTTTAGGCACAGTCGCATTTCTGTGTTGTTTTCTGATTATAGAAGCCCTGCAGTGTTATTTTGGTTCTTCTGGCTGTGCAGAGTGAAAATGTGCCGGTCCCTTACTTTGAGTGAGAGGCAGGAATGCAAGCTCCGTGAATACGGCCGACCGGGGGCCGAACAGAATGTAAATGAGCTCTCAGCTAGTGAAATGCAAGGAGGAGGGATCCAACCAGGACTGGAGATCAGTGTAAACAGAAGATAAGGAAAACCATGAATACAAGACAGCTTTGCTAATGACATCCAATTACAAAGTTGCTTGTATTCACTGTCCCCTTATTCTGAAGACCATTCAATGAAATGATACAACCCCTTTAAGGCATTCTCCTTCTGTATTATGGATATGTGCTGTGAAAACAAGCATTTCTTCCTTTTTTTTTTTTTTGTTATAAGGCTCTAATTTATGTGGCCTAATATACAGAGTTTGGAGATGTAAAGAGCCCGAGAGTCTATATTTTACAGCATTTTCTATGCGAGACTTTAGACACTCGGCGTAATTTTTTTTTTTTATATTCACACTGCGGCAGAGACTAATGATTTTCTATAGGTAAATTGCTGTCTCTTGCCATTTCCTATAAGTGCCTTGCTGGAATAGGCCATTAGAATGGGGGAAGGGGAGAGACTACCCTTACAGATTAATAGCGGAGTATGATCCATTCCACGTAGCTATGTCAGAAGTGTGCTGTAATGTTTAGTAATACATACTGTTACACAATGACATTCTTCATGTTGTGTGGAAATAAATGCTGCTATAGTGATGTATAGGGCTAATGGCTGTACTAAAAATATATGGTTATGTGGTATGCGTGCACCCAGCCTCTAGATCTTACAAATGTAGCTCCTTGGTTTATGAATTTCCTTGTCTACTTTCTTCACGTTTTATTAGCTTTAGATCTATAGTCCCATAAAAAATTATTCAATGTATTCGTTTTTGTTTTCACTGGAAACCATCAGCTAGTAGGTTAGCTCCTCCTCACTGAGATTATTATGGCTTTTACATTTTATTACACCTTCGGCCAGTAGGAATGCCCAGGCCAACAAGAGACACGAACATGCAAATAACTTGTACGTAATACCGCTCATTGGCTTGTGCCTGGCTTTAGGGGCGTTGACCGAATCCTACCACAGTGCAGTGGAAGAACAGTAAATAGACACACACTAAATAACAGATCTGTCAACAGCAGCTTGTTGGCAGTTCACAGTGTAGAAAGTTACAGCTTCTACCTTCTACCTTCGGAAGGAGAGTAAACTAACAGATAAACTGTAAGAAAGTTTAGATAGACGTAGTACAAAGATCCCATAGCATGCGAATCTTTAGTGTGTGTACAGTATATGTGTGTGTGTATATATATATATATATATATATATATATATATATATATATATATATATATTACAGTGGTATTCGTTCTATGACGTTGCTCTTAACTCAAATTGCTCTTATTTCAATTCATTTTTATGGGAACGTTTGGTTTGACATGTCCTTAATCTGTTCCATACCCCATAACAAACATATATATACTGTATACAGTATAACAAAAGAGAATGTAAAGAAATAGCTTTAATTAAATGTATTCACCTTGAAAGTCCGATGAAGAAGCTGCCGGAGGTGGAGGTGAAGATCACTAAACTTAAATTCTCATATTTTTTCCCCCCTTCACTGTGGGTTCACACAATGTTGCTGTAATAGCAGTTGGTTTGCAGAACAGATTACTTGTCTAAAATTCACGGATGGCTATAGACTAGGAGCTTTTGAGCAGGAGATGCTGCTATATACAGGATAATAACACGTCTGCTCCCCTTCACTCTCTTAAATATTAGCTCAAGGCACCACTGTGTGGGTGTGTGTGTGTCTATCTATCTATCTATCTGTCTATCTATATAACTATAGACAAAATGGCAGATCCCGGCGCACGTGGAATCAAGGACGCCAGAGGTTTTGGCAAAGGAAAACTGTTTATGGTCTAAAAAAGCAAAGGGTTTATCCTTCGCTTGATTAAAACAACCTTAAAAGCCTAACGCGTTTCGCACCTTCTTTCACAGGCGCTTCATCGGAGACGCTTCATCTGATGAAGCGCCTGTGAAAGAAGGTGCGAAACACGTTAGGCTTTTAAGGTTGTTTTAATCAAGCGAAGGATAAACCCTATGCTTTTTTAGACCATAAACCGTTTTCCTTTGCCAAAACCTCTGGCGTCCTTGATTCCACGTGCGCCGGGATCCGCCATTTTGTCTATAGTTGTATCCGTTTCAGAGGAACTCCGCCACTGAAGGAACCGCGGCTGCCGTGTTAAAGGGCTATGGTGCAAAAAAGCCCTGTAGGTGCCTATGAGCATTGTGCCTCTAATATATGCACAACCCTACTCGGTGAGTGAATTTTCTACTCCCACCCATTATATTGTTTTAACATATTTCACGATTGTGCGTCCCCTTTTTTTTTCTTTTCTACATATATATATATATATATGTCTATCTTTTTCTCTCTCTCTCTCTCTCTCTCTCTCTCTCTCTCTCTCTCTCTCTCTCTTCTTTCTCTCATTATATATATGTATATAATTTCAATTATATCTTTAGTAGGGTCTTTTATGATCGCTCCAAATTCCCTTTATAGGGATCACTACTAATGGGAGATTACTGCATACTGTTATGTACATAGAGCTCTAGAATAAAACTGTATGCTGAGAGCTCCCTCCAGGGGCCACTGGAGACAGCCAGAATATCATCTTTTGAATGAATAGCTCTGCAGGGAATTTGCTATTTTGTGTTATAAAAACTGAGCTCTGATTTATAAAAAATGACTCTCACTCTTCCACCATCCATTCATGTTTGGGTCCAAAATCCTGTATTGCTTCATTTCCTAGTATGTCTTTACAGCAAAGACAACAGATTTGTGTGGAGTCTCAAATTTCAGGGAACATTACGGAGTATAAAAATCTATGAATTTATGCTTTCTGCCTGTCTGGGTTGTGTGCGCTTTTATGTTTTGAGTATCCCAGCTAAATTTTATGAAGATCCTAACCTTTACGTGCTGAAGTGAGTTTGTTGGAAATCTTTATTCACTAGTCATAAGACGGCAAGGGAAAGGCATGCTTCAGTGCAACTGGTTAATTACAATGTTCTGGAAATTTATAGGGCAAGCAAACAATATAAGAGAGGGTTATTGTAGGAACCATGACTGAAAGGATATGAGAAAAAAAATGTTTGTTTCCATGTAAAATGCCCTTCGATTGGACACTGTTAAACACCAATAGAGATCTGGCAATAGTTTATTTTCTGATGCACTTCAGCGAAACATTTGACCTTTCTGTCTGACACTTCCAATGGTGTCATTTCAGAGCAATGGGTCGTTTTATGATGTGATTACATACACTTGAATTGGTCCCCGTTATTTAATTTGCCTAAACAAAATGAACGGGATTCATTGATTTGTCTCATACATAATTCAAACTGTACCGCCATATACTGCAACACTGTATAAACCGGTTCCTTCTCCATTGGAGTTTATGGTCCATTGCCCCATATTACACATTAAGGGTAAGCTCACCTGCGTTCCTAAAATCAGTTCTTTGTATCATATCTCTCAAAATAGTCACAAATTCATGTCACCAAGGCAAAGGATAAATACAACCGCTAGTACAACAGCTGTGGGTCAGCTTATATCACCACTGTAGGTGCTAGATCTCTCTCTTTTTATCTGGGCTGTTAGAAATCTGAATATTTGGTTTCCAGGTGGAAGTGTTTTTTTCATTATTTCTGAAATTCTTTATCTATCCGTTTTTTGTTTAGTGTTCTGCTGTATTGCAGCAATCTACTATCCTCTCGTCAAAGCCTGTAAGGGTATACCTTACCGCACTAGTGATACTATACAGTGATGTCATCCTTTCTTAGATTTCCCTTGCCTTTTTGATTTTTTGAGTGTGAATACTGCTTATCTTGGCCAGGCAGTACTATAGAGATGACCACAATTTATACCATAAGTGGCTGATGTATATGGATCCAAACTCGGCGACTAGAATGGGTTCCTTCGATCACTGATCACCTGGTGTGGTTGCCCCCAGCTGCTTCATCCAGACGGAGAACAAATGCAGGTGTGTGCTGTGGCTGTCTTTTTCATTTGTGAAGGAATCACAGAAACGCCATAGAAGACTTGCTCACATGTTACCTTAAAGGGAATGTGTCATCAAAAATGACTTATTGTTTAACTCACATTTTTATGTTCAACACATTTTTTTTTATTTTTTTTGTTATATATTTTTTTTAAATTTTCCATATCACTTTCAATATTTTTTAATAATTCTTGAGTCCTGCAGTTTTCACCTTGGCCACTAAGTCTAATAATAATCTGATACTTCCTGTTCTGTAGAGAGAGATTCTCAGTTGTCTGCTCATTATCAGCACAAAGAGGGTCAAACTAAAAGGAGACACCAGTGTGAATAGATAACACAGGTGTAACGCCGCGCGCTGCGGTCCGGCCCCCGGGCCGCGGTCACTCACGCCTCCCAGCTCCTGCCACCTCCCGTGCCGCGGACCGGGCGTCCGGCCCCAGGCGCAGCCAGCCCCGGCATGCGCTGCGCTGCGCCACTACCTACCTGGCTGCATCCAGCTTCCTCCTTCAGCGCCATGCGGCAGTCTCTGCTTCTGCCTGCACTTTCCCGGCCGGCCACTAGGGGCCGCGCGCGAGCAGCTTCCTAGTTTTAAAGGGATAGCACCTAATTGGTGCTCCCCTTTCCACCTATGGCCTTTGAGCTTGGGCTTTATAGGTATGCCCCTTCCTGCCGTCGGCGCCCAATTGTTGGTGTCCCTACGTTAGCAACGTTTGTCTGCGTCTGCTGGCGTTTCCTCTGACAGTTCCGCATTCTACGTTTCTGCTCCTGCCTCGTCAGTCCTGCCTAGCCTGTTCTGCCTACTCGGGTTCTACGCTCCAGTGTCCTGCCTATTCAAGTACCACGCTCCGGGTGTTCCTGTGCCTACGTCACCTGCTTCGGCCCTCACCGCTGGGTCCTGCGTCGGGGGTAGCGACCTGGGGGATTCCCTGCAGCAAAGCCCGTCCTGCCTTGCGGCGGGCTCCGGTGAAAACAAGGGGCCCCTTAGACTCCGTTCCCCGACGTAGGCTACGCCAACTCCTAGCGGTGACCAGTGGATCCACCTCCCGCTCGCTGAGCGGTCCTGACAACAGGATCCACCAGTCACAAGAGGAGATAGTCATAGTTCACCCTTTCACCTCCCTGCACAGTGACTTCTTCCTAGGTCAAAGAGCATGACTAGAAAACTCTCCTATAGAAGTGAATGGGACTGAGTCCGTCTTAAGTCTCCTATGTGCATGAAGCTACTGTAAAGCATCTCTCTGACTGCTGTTAAAGCAGTGCAAACAAGGCTTAGTGGCCAAAGTGAAAACTACAAGACTTCAAAATTATTAAAAAATATTGGAAGTGATATGAAAAATAAAAAAAAAACAACCAAAAATTCCTAAAAAATGTATTTAACATAAAAATGGGACTTAAACAATGACTCATTTTTTGATGACCCATTCCCTCTAAAGAAAAAGAACCTTGTACTCCCATTCCAGCACTGGGGCTTTGGATAGTTTTCCCCATTCTTTACTTCCTACTCCTGTTGGTGGGGTTGTTGCCTATTAGGTAGTGGTCATATGACATGACCTGAAATCATCATTCGGAGGCGAACACCTTCAAGCGATGATATCCAGCAATGCACAGGCATTTATTAACAAAAAAAGATAGACAACCCCCTGTATCTTGAATAGAAATGAATAAGCGCTACCTATGCACATGCGCAGCCCCCTGCCGTTTTTCGTCCCAATGTGGCGTTGGTTACTGCTTCATTTGGCAAGCCAAGGTTAAGTGGACTCCTGTTTTTAGATGTGGGACTTATATTTAAGTGAAATCTCTAGCAAATCTTTTAGATGAAAATGATGAGAAGACCTCTTAATCTTAAAATCCAGTGTTCTATCTCGCCTTATGCTGGATTTACAGTTTATGCTGCTCAGTACTGCTCTATAATGTCCTTACTGCTGTTTCGGAGAATTTGCTATAGATACAGAGGGGAGCAGCAACTCCTCTTCTTTTTTATGTGTAGTGTATGGGAGACATCAAAGCAGCCAGCCTCCACCCGCTAGCTCAGGTACAACTGAAAATTAGAGAGTAAGCCATCAGCAGGAGAAAATGATGAAAATGTCATATACAAGTTATATAGTGCCAGAGATGGTCCTATTCCTCACATGCACACCAGTGACGGCTCATCTTGAAAAGTTATCTGAAAGTTCAAGTTTTTGCATTCTATAAGAATCCTTCACATCTATTTGTCTGTTAGACCGGATGGATTTTCTAACGTGAGATAATCTCTATTTACTTAGGTTTTACTAATTTGGTATATGAAAACAGGTTTTCTAAATTTTTAAAACTTTATTGTAGTAGTAGGGCTTCAGGGTGTTTACAAAATGCTAAATCTGGTGGTACCTATAATACCTGCAGTTATATGCTGTATTTGCTAGAGTATGACAGGAGGTAAGTATTGAAATCTCAACTTACCAGTCAGTAACTTGTTGGTGCATTGTAACTATAAAAAACAAAATCTTTAGCTCCAAATTTCCATCATGAAATGAGACTTTTTGTGCATCAGGGCTAAAAAACATAGTGCGCTTAGACTGAATGTGACCTTGATGGAGACTGTTATGTCTGGCGAAGATACTAGTTCTTTTTCTACTAAATATTTCCTTTTTAACCTCTTACAAACCACTTGTTCAACAGAATTTTTCCTCCCTCTTATTTACTACAGAATTAACTAAAGAGGTTGTCTACAAACAAATATTTATTTAGGCAAAACATAGGAATTTTTCAATTGGAATATTTTTTTAAATGCTTTACTGACCAGAATTGCTGCCTCACTTTTAAAAGCTCCAACACTTTACTGAGCCCACAAAGTTCTGCAGAAGACAAACCCATTAAGTGATGACTTTGGGGCCATTAGTGTCTGCTTCTTATTGTATCATTTACTAATAACATATTAGACCTCAATGATATGTCCTGTATGTGCACAAATTATGTATGGCTCGAGGATGGGGCCCTCGTATCATTCTACTGGTGGCCCCAGAAGACCACAGTCCAACAATGGTTGTATGTGGGTGCTCTATGTACTTTTAAAAAAAATTACATGTGTAATAAACTAGTTCCGAACTGGCAAAACTTTTGTGTTTTTGACTTTTAACAGAGTAACTGAGAGGTTTGTTTTTATTGTTTGCAGTCTTCAGTTCCATCATATTTGTCTCTTTGTAAGGTAGATGCCGTTTTATTTGTGAACATGAGAATCCTTTCTACAACTTGTGTTGAAAATTCTCTAAAAGCAAAAAAGTAGAGAGTCCGGATCACTGTTAAACCTTTCACTGTGAGAGGAATATCTGCTGTGCCTTGGAACAGAGTGCATGCCCATAGCAAAAGTATGATTTAATGATCATCATGTTACCTCCCTCTCGACAAAACTCGTGTAAACATATACTCCATTGGGCACCACTGGCATTTTTGGCAGATGGCTGTAATTCCATAAAATATATTCTTTAACCCTTAAATGCTATTTCTCTGACCTGACTAGTTTATAAAATAACCTTGTAAGTGGCAACGTTTATAGGAAAATTAACATCGGAATCACTAAAGCACTTGTTAAATGGGTAGATGCTTTATGGTAGACCTTTTCCCATTATTATTTGTCATTGTTCAAAAAGGAAAGTTTAAAGCATTGGTCCCGTTGACATCCGAACAGATGTCTTAGCGGATAGCTGCAGGTTATCTCTCAGTATGGTCTACATTGGGTACCTGTCATGTTATACTTGAATCTTAACCTTGGATCTTTACTTGAATTTTAACCTCTACTAGTCCGTGCCTTCATCTTCAGACTGGACAAATGCAACATCCTTTTCTATGGCCTCCCATCTAACAGTTTTGCATCCTCTAATCTACCCTCAACTCTGCTGCCCAGTTAGTCTCCTCTCTCCTTGTTACCCCTCTGCCAACCCCATCACTGGTTGCCCATCGCTAAGCAAATTCTCTTCAAATTAACAATCACATACAAGAAGGCTCTCTATAACCTGTTTCCTACATACATCAGTGTCTGATACCTCTCAATAGCTTTCCTCACCTTCCTTTTTTTTTTTTTTGGTCTCCGCATGGTTTTTTCTTTTGCATCCACCATACTCTGGAACTTGCTACCCCAACACATCAGACTCTCTTCCACCATCAAAACTTTCAAAAGCATCTTGAAAACCCATGATAACCCTGCTAACCCTACACTACCATATGAATAGCTTCTACTACTACCTACTGTCTTCCTTATGGGCATGGTTCTCTCTCCCACTTATTTAGTTGATGATTACTGTACTTGCATATTGTGTAATGGACTGGAACCTCATTTTTATATGTAGGGCTCCCTGGCTCTAATCCTGCTTTAAAATAAATAACATACCAAAAATAGTGCGGATATATTGTAATATACTCTATGGATCAGAGGGTCACTGCTCGATGCAATAAAATACAATTAGTAACTTAACAAAATTTGTTTTAAAAGTGTTAATGTTCTTTACAGAAGAAAATGTCAGGATACCAGTGGTCACAGCATGATGTTCCTCTGTCTTTTGTCTTTCAGATATATGTTGGCTAAACCGGGAAAGCGAAAGTTTGACGAGCATGAAGATGGGCTGGAAGGCAAAATGGTGTCTCCAACAGACGGGCCATCGAAAGTATCCTACACTTTACAGCGCCAGACTATCTTCAACATTTCCCTTATGAAGCTCTACAACCACAGGCCACTGACGGAGCCAAGCTTGCAGAAAACAGTTTTAATTAATAACATGTTGAGACGTATACAGGAGGAGCTTAAACAAGAAGGCAGCTTGAAGCCTGTTTTTATTAGCACTTCACAGTCTTCTGATCCTCTAGGTGACACGTACCAGGAGGCTCAGCCTGCATTCAGCCATCTCAGCTCCCAGCCTCTTCAACCCACTGACTTATTAAGCACTACACCACTAGAGTCTTGCCTCACTCCTGCCTCTCTGCTTGAGGAGGACACATATTGCACTTCCCAAACAGTCCAGCAGAATATTTCTAGCAGCAAATTACCACCACCGCCTCCACCTCCTCTTGTCCAGCCAGTAAAAGACAGTTTCTCCTCCGCATTGGACGAAATCGAGGAGCTGTGTCCATCGTCTACCTCCACAGAGGCAGCTGCAGAAGCAGCCGTGCATCTAAAAGATGAACCTGTTGCAGCAGGAACCCTTAAGCCCGAGGGAGCACAAGAGAATAGAACAAGTGAGCCAAAACTAATGGATTCTCTTCCAGGGAATTTTGAATTAACAACCTCCACCGGCTTTCTTACAGATCTAACTTTAGATGATATCCTTTTTTCTGACATTGACACGTCCATGTACGATTTTGACCCTTGCACATCCAATAACGGAGCAGCCTCAAAAATGGCACCTGACGAACTCCTCAAAACTTTGTCTCCTTATAGCAACCAACCGGTAACCCCAAATCAGCCTTTCAAGATGGACCTCACAGAATTAGACCACATAATGGAGGTTTTGGTTGGTTCCTAGAAGAACTCTGCATACTCCTCAACTCCTTACCCCACAGTTTTACAGCACTGTGCATGCATACTTTTTACCTTTTGTTGGAAAACAAAAAAAGGATCCTGTTTAGATATTGCATTACGCTGTATTGGAGTGCCTTCTGTATGACCACTTTGGAGATACTTTATAAGTCTGTCTCCAGGGATGGTTGTACCACAGTCCACTGAAGATTTCATACAAACTATTAAGTGACAATTTAAACATCAATTTAGGTTGTCCGTGTATAAGCACAAGAATTACGTTGGGGAACGCTGTAAATTGCATGTGCATAACTGTCTATTTTTTCAATAAGGTTTATTGCAAGAGGTAAATTTTATTATTTAGGTAATCAGAACCCCTTTTTTGGCATTTTAGGATGGGAGGAAAAATTGGAGGCATTAATTACTGCTTTTTTCAGTAAGAATTGCATATACCTGGCTGCTTAGATCCCCCTTGCCCAAATGTTTTTTTTATATTTTTGTACAGATTCTGTCATTTATTATATTGTTTTTTTAGAAAACGAAAAAAAGAGAAAAAATATGCTGAGACAAGTAAGGTTTCAAATGGCAAAGTAATTTTGATAGGATTTACGTATGAATTTTCTTCCTAATTGATATGTACAATATTGATCCATACCTGTTATAACTAGGTTCTACAGTCCCGCGCAAATTTAATAAAGTAGGTTACTTTCCAGCTGCATTTAAAGGAAATGGGGTAATTGCCAATCGTGGTGCAAAAAGTGGAAACTGATTGACAAATATTCTGCTCATCCTGCAAAAAGTATTATTTTCTGACCTGTTTATATACACTTACTGGGTGACAGCTTACACTAATTTTTCTTCTTCTCTCCATATGGTCCTTGTTGATATATCGGCTAGTGCATAAATACATAAAGTTACAAAACGCAAGACGAGGATTACGGCTACATGACTGTGTGCTCAAGAACCATTGTCACCAATACACTCTTGATAACCGTTTTGGTGACTAGGCCAATGTTGTCATCGGATAACTTTGAAACTGTGACCGTTTTCAAGACTATTATGTAGACACAGTCATGATGTGCATAGTTCTGTGGTTCTGTTATTAAAGGGGTTGTGTAATTTAGATAGTTCCTTTGTTAGAAAGGTCCTTTAACAACAAGCTAATCACAAAATGTTCCACTACAGCAGCCACCAACTATCAGCTGCAATTTGTGGGAAAACCTTGCAGTATGTGTTCCCTTTCCCTACAGCTCCTCGCATCAATAGGTTGTCAGTGTAAGGCAGAACAGGATTGGTCCTCCAGAGTGGGAAACGCTCGTTGTAGCTGCTCTCCACTCTGGTCAAGCAATGAATTGCTAAACTAAACAACCAATTTAATACTGTGTGTAGATACGTAGGTCAATCATATCCGAGTGGGGATAGCCCCATGTGCTACATTTGTTAAATGAAGACCTTCAGTGCCCAGGCTCCATCTATCATTATGGCCCATATTCTGCCATGCATCTTTAACATACATTATGTTTCTTACTTAAAAAAAACCCTGCTTCATATTTCACACCACTAAACTGCAATTACTTGGCTTGATCTTGAAAAGCCTGCACAACACAATAATGTAGGGGAATGCAGCCATGTTCTTCATGTGTCATGTCCATTTTTGTACCCATCAGACATTTGCCAGACATGTGCCTTTCCATGCATGCCCAAAGTGTATAACTGCGTCAACAGGGACACAATGGAAGCTGCCACCAGACATGTCTTCTGAAGTAGGACCAAAGACCATCTGTATCTGTAGTTCTGAAAAGATCTATACGCTATTAAATGGCAAACAATTTTCAGCCAAAATATTCAGTGTTATAATTTTTAGCCCTGAATGTATAAATTTTCATGGCGAGTGAGCTCAGATACAAACATGGCTTTGTCCTACAGCTGACCATTGATGGGTTGTGACCGGCAGACTGAACCCTCCACCTTACTCCCCACCCCCGTCCATTGTCTTTAATTGAGGGAAATGGGAATCAGAAAGATTGGATTTCACCCAAATTCAGCTAAAGGTAAAGTCATTAAGGCAACGCTCCCTGGAAAAAGTATGCAAAATAGCTCTCCTCAACAAATATAATATTTGGGAAGATGGCCCTCTCTGGACAGTTTTGGTTGGTTTTTGATTGACATATGAAACGACAATTTATTTTCAATTCAGCTGATAAATGTATGGAAGAACCAGAAGATGGCTGGCATTATCCCTTTAACTATGACACCAATTTGTTTTCTCAGTTTAGTGAAAGATCTGCTAGTATCTACTTAAATAATCTAAAAATGCATTGTCCTTCCAGTCGATGTGACCTTGTATATGGGAGGGGTGTTATAACTAGACCACTTGAAAGTATACCTTTGTTCTATATGTAAGTTAAAGGGGTTGTCTCACTATAAGGTTTGCTGTTTATGTTAAAGATCTTGCACAAACAAGTCACTTTGCAATATATGTCCATTAACAGTTCCCTACCTATTCTGAGATATCCCCTCTTGTATAGGCTGCATCAGCTACTCAGGTTGCTATAGCTACAGACCTGTTTGATCTATCCTAATAGGCTGCCAGCACTGGTTGCTATAGCTACGGACCTGGCTTCTACTGCGCCTAGTAGAAGCCAGTAAACGCACCCCTGAATTCAAAATGAAATAAAGAAAAACAGGACTGAGGTAAGATGAATCAGTGTGGTGAGACAACCCCTTTAAGGCCTACGATGTTGATACCTACCAATACATGACAAATACCTGTACTTTCTATACGCCCCAATTTTTAGTTATTAGATCTCAAACCAGGGGAGACCTCACCGATGTGACTTTTTGGAAAGGTATAAAATGTACCAAAGTTGGAGCAGCATTGTCTCCAGATTAGTCTATTCCCTGCCAACCTAAACCAACTGATTTACATCAAAATTGCGGAGAACACTTTTTAATGCAAATTCTTCCACAGACAAATCTAGCGGTATTTTTTTCATTAAACTTTTTGAGTTCTTACTTCAGTTTGCATATAAACGCCTCCCAGCTACCTCATAAAAACCATTGCTAACCCACCCAAGGGAAACCCTTCCATATTTAAATCCACCCAGTCTTCATTTTGGTTCATTCCATTTTTTGTTGGGTAAAATGGAGCACAGAAGAACTTTAGTAGGCAACATATCTGGTGTCAACATTAAGGTATAAGTGAGGGAAAAAAACATGTCCTTGTATTCTAGCAAATGTTCAAATGCCATTTTTCATATCGAACAGATTTTGTGCTTTTGTGTCCATTGTTGGAACCATGAATTACCCGTTACTGGGTTTGTATGCAATTTTTATAAAAACGTCACTTAAGAAAAAGTGATAAAATGGGCTTACGCGATCAAAACCTTTCTTCTTTTTTGTTCCCACCATATCTGTCAAGTGATTCTGTCTCTGCAAACTGAAGGAAACTGTGGTAAATTTGAACAGAAAGAAAAAAAAAAAGCAGGAAAATAATGAAAAGAACCAACTGGGCATTTGCGGTCAAGTGAAAAATAAAAAATTGTGCCGGTTGCTACATAATGACGCATTAGTTTTCACACACTTTTTTGACACACTATTACCATTACAGTACACATCTTGCCTTCATTGGGGTCACTTTGCTTGCAGAATCCTTTTTGTCTATTGTACGTGAGAATCCTCAAATTACGTCTGTAAGCAGGAAGTCGTCAAATCTTTTTGATATTTAATGGGTTTGTCAAGAGTGACAGCTTCACTTTGCTGTTTCAGTACTTTTATATCAGTTTGTTGTATATTTGTTCACTCTTACCAATACTTTTGTGTAAAAATATTCATGGGTTTCTTTAATTTATCCTTCCTATTTAATTTTTTTTTAAAAAACTGTGTCTTCTTGTATGTTTTAAGGTGGAGGCAAGTCAAAAATGTCATTTGGCAGCCATCTTGAATGGGTCACCTTACTACAAGAGTCTTGTGTCAAAAACAAATGCAACTTTGACTTTCTCGTAGCTTTATAAGAGTGTTGCCGATTTCATAAAGGAAAACAAAAAGTCTCTCTGACTTTCTCCAGTCTCTGTGCAGTATTTCTTTGCTTTCTGTATGGTACTTTTAGCTGTTGACTACAGATTGCAACCTACTATTTTAAATGTGTATTGCTTCTTTTAGAAATTACTTTTATATTAATTTATTTAAGAAACGTTTAAATTATGTTTTTATGTCATCTGGCAATATAAAGCGGTCTCTGCTCACTTCTTGCCGTTGATCAGCTTGGGTTTGTCTGTGAAAGGCACTTTAAGGCACCACACTGACTATTTTTACAAAGGAGTCTACAAAATGGCAAAGGGGAGGGGTCTATGATTGTGTAAGGCTTGTATTAAAAGTATGCTTAATAATTATATATATATATATATGTGCACGGAAATGTGAATTTACTCCGCTACAAATTATTTGCTAAACAAAACATATAGATTTCTTTTAAGTTTATTTATTTTATAGCATGTATGATTTAATTATATAAGGGACATATTTTAAGTTACAAAATGTGTTTACAAACGGGCAACACCATGCTGAAATATGTAAATATATAATTAAGAAGATATAGTTAATATTCTAATACTAGTTTGTATTTTATTTCCTACTGAGGCCCGGGAAGGTAGCCATTTTGTATAGATAATGTCATTTTAAGTGATCTTAATTTTATTTTAAATTTGTAGTTTTTTTTCTAATTATTAGTACAGTAAAATGGTCTAATTTATAATATTTATTATGGTATGGATTATCTAACAATGTAGTATCCAGAAGAAGATGGTCTTAACAATTGTCTTAAACCAGAAAGAGATCATCAGATTTGACTATATGCAATAGTGAATGGATGAGTGTCAGAATTAAAGGCGACATGTCTGAAAATTGGCGGTGCAGCAGCAATTTTTAGGCGCATTAAATCAGTGTAAAGTGCGCCAGAAAATCCGATCCTGTCAAAAATCTGGCATCTGGTGTACCTTGCATAGTAGTCTTAATGCGACTAGAAAGGTGCATTGCACCTAAAAAGGCGTATTGCGCAATCGCGGCACATAGCGTATCATTGGCAGTGTATGTAATGTGCCTGTTGAGGCGCATTGTGCAACGGAAGTGCATATCATTACTAGTGTATGTAATGCGCCTCAATAGGTACATTGCATTATTGAGGCGCACATCATATCACTTTTAGGCGCATTACAGTGTGTCGTGCCCGGCGTATAATGCTCCTAGTTTAGGTGTACAATAGTTAATTTACATCGATAATATGGCGTCAAAAGTGTTTTTGCCGCAAAATAGACCAAAAAACTGGCGTTTGCGTTTTGGAACATGTCGCCTTAAGTGTCTAGGGCCACTTAAACTATTGTTTTTACGGAAATTGCAGTACCCTGATGTGTCTTCTGGGTCGCTTCTATAACAAGCAGGAAATTTACCACTAATAAAGCAGCCAACAAGAAAGATAATTTTTTTTCCCCCTGTAGCCACAATTAGGGTTAGTTTTGAGTTTACTAGATACAGAGATATTATAGCATTCAATGGGAGCAGTATGTAGTAAGTGACCCCTAGTAGTGGTTGCAGGCAGCCAGAATTGTACCTTTCAAGTGAAAGGAAAACTGGAAATTTAGAAGTCTGCAATAAAATAAAAAACAACTTAAACCCCATTTACCAGCACATAATTTTAAACTATTAGGATAAGACCGAAACAAAATGGTCTTTTCTTTAAAGTAGACAATTGTACCAGAAAATGCATTTCTCATAAATGAAAACTCTAAAAATAGCTAAAACTACAAACGTAAATGCAAAATGGCGACTCTTCTTTTGATTCTTGGCAAGTTCTAATCATACATTTTGTTTGTCTCTTAGATATGATTTCTTGTTTAGCAGCATACCTTCTATTCTCTGAAAATTTGTATGCCACACAAACGATTCCAGTCCTTTAAGAGCATCCTACTATAATCTACATTTTATGGGAGTCTATTGTGAGAGAAAAGGATCAGTTTAAGGGTTAAAACTGCAGCAGAAAGATCTTAAACACGCTCATGTGCAATGATATGACAAGAACTGAGCAGAGCCGATCAGCTATGATTTTGAAGTGATGTTTTCCTTTAAGTTATTTATACCTTTTTTTTTCCCTATTTTTTTTTTTGTAAATATATTTATTTTATTGTGAAGCTAACATCTGGATTGTAACATGTACAGAATGTATGGTAGGAATGTACTCTGTTTAGGAATGTACGTCCATTTCAAAATTGGGTGTGAGGTTAGGATAGGAAAATGTCTGCCATACCCCTCCATAGGTGCAGAACTAAAACAAAGAGACAGTTTGGTGTTCCAGTATTTAAAATTCGAGACTTAAAGGAGTTCTCTACAATTAGGAAAAACATGGCTGCTGTCAAAAACCGTACCACGCAGGTCAACTCTTCTTCAGTGGAGCTATCCTGCTAGACTTATGCCGCCATGTTTTCCTAGGCAATTTTGTCCTTTTTAGTAGCTGAATTTTACCTGTACGCAGCTTTGTTGAAATTTTTAGAAACATGACCAGTCTTCCAGCTTTCTATTTGAAGTCCTTATTGTCCAACTCTTAACATTACTGCTCGGACATTGAATTTGTTAGAAATTATGAACATTCAGCAACAAATAGCACTCCTATAAGAATGTGGTGCATTTTGTACATGGTGCTTCCTGCCACCATATGGTTAATCCTCCATATGTTTTCTTATGAGCCTCAGACTATGATTGGTTTACTAGTAAATTTAAATGTTGCAATTTTTACAATTTATTTTGTCTTTAGTCACAAGCTTTACAAGTTTACTTAGGTTCTCTACATAAATGTATGTTAAAGAAAATGCTATTAGGGCATGTCCCCACGGCACGGGTTTTCGGCCGAAAATTAGCACAATGGGGCTCTATGGAAAACCCGTGCAGCAGTCCCCACTGCACGGGAATTCCGCCGGGCGGTTTTTCCGCCCACGGGCCGCCCGCAAAACATTGTGCTTGCACAATCTTCCGTCCGGTTTTTGGATGGAATCTGTGCAAGCCAATGTGAAGGGGGAGGACTCATCGCGGAGAAAAGCCGTCCCACCCGCGGCCATGTGCACTGCACATAAACCCGACAAATACCGGTCGGATATTTGTCCCTTGCCGTGGGGACGCAGCCTTACTAGTGCTGGCAGACATTGGAAATACCACAGCTTGACTGCTGCTAATCTACCGAATTGCTTCTACTTTTTACATGGGGTCATCCCGACCAACCAGTCTGCCTCAGAATACTCAAGCTGAACTGGCATTACATTGTGGGTGGAAGAGAAAAAAAAGTCTTTCCAGGGCCATTTTTATATATTAATTAGATTTTTTTTTTCCTTTTTTAAATACATTTAGAGGGAGTATTGGTTTAAATATTGTATGAAGAAGTTATCCCAAAATGTAAAGGGCTTGACTGTACTGAGAAGGCCCCTGTGCAAAATCTGCAACAGTGCTCCTCACCCGCCATTTAGACATTGGTGGTGCCTTAGGGCATGTCCCCACGGCACGGGTTTTCGGACGGTTTTTCAGCCGGTTTGCGGTTTTTCAGACCGCCTGAAAAACCGGCCGAAAATGAGCACAGTGGTGCTCTATGGAAAACCCGTGCAGCAGTCCCCACTACACAGGTCTTCCGTCGGGCGGTTTTTCTGCCCGCGGTCCGGCCGCATAACATTGAACATGCACATTCTTTCGTCCGGTTTCCGTCCGGAATCTGTGCCCCCCCCCCCCTCCCGCGGCCGTGGGAACACCCGCAAATCAGGACAAATACCGGCTGGCAAACCGGCCGGTATTTGTCCTGTACAGTGGGGACGCGCCCTTATGCATCAGGGCCTGGGTATGTCTGCTACCTCTTCCCTCATGCAATGTACTTTGAACTTGTTTGCCATTAGCAACAAGCATCAATCCTGAATTTGGACGTCAAGGTTCAGACAATTTTTTCATACATAAGGCCCAATATGAGATAAGTGATGCACCATGTTCAATTATGGATTTCTATCTTGTATGCTAATAAACAAAAGTAATTGTTTTAGGGACGCCCATTATTGTAGAATGGACAGTTTAGTGATCATTAACATCCCCAGACTTTTAGTCTGCCTCCCCACCTTGCAGTTGAAAACAATAGGCGTTTTTGTGAAGCCTAAAGTGTTATGAACATTGTAGTGTTAATCTCCGATAACAAAATATTGTATTACATTTCTATAGGTGGATATACATGATACATAAAATGCAC
This sequence comes from Phyllomedusa bahiana, assembly GCA_025379985.1. Classification (NCBI taxonomy): domain Eukaryota; kingdom Metazoa; phylum Chordata; class Amphibia; order Anura; family Hylidae; genus Phyllomedusa; species Phyllomedusa bahiana. The sequence goes on along the minus strand of JAODAL010000851.1, from coordinate 57,323 downwards.
CAAGCCATATTGTGCCTGCCCTTTACGAGATGTTAGTTATGTTTCCACAACCACTTACAAATATCCGGAAATTCTTCTAAGTATTTATAGGTTCATCTTTATATGTATTCTTGTATATCACAGCGATCAAATTGTCACATCAAGAGTAAGGGGTTGTCTTGTATTTTGCTTTTCTTCCTAAAAACAGTGCCACTCTTGTCCATGGACTTTGTCTGGTATTGCAGCTTAAAATGAACACAATTGGTGGTTTATACTGCCCTAGATGAGAGCAGGATTTGATAGAGTACAGTACGCGCTACAATACATCGTGTGTTTCGGGAGCTCGTGCTAATACGTGCATACTCCGGCGCATATTCGCCGCAAATAATTGACATCTCACTTATCTCCCCGCGTGTACAATACGATCGTATTGTATGCGCGGGTGGACGAGGTGTAATCCATAGTTCTCTATGAGAGCTATGGACTACCGTAATTATGGGGTGCATTACCCCGCGTATTAAGCGCAGTACGCCGCGAAATGTGGCCAAAAATAAGCCGTGTGAACATACCCTTAAGCTTCAATACCAGACAAAGCCATTGGATGAGACGGTCGCCATTTCTGTAAAACAAAAATCAAACCCTTTCCTCTAATCCTGGATAACCCCTAAACGTAACCTTTTTACTATATTGCACTTACACATGCAACGAACAAACTACTAAGACTAATTCACAAAAGTTTTCCATAATACAGGTTTTTCAAATACTGGAACACCAAACTTCTTACTTTTATGCAAATTATTTTTGTCTTTGCAGAAAATGTACATTTTTTTTTAAAGAATTGGGCAATGCATTAAATTTTTACCGTCTAATTGAAGGCCGCATTTTCCTCCAACAGACCTTACAGCTGTGCCTTTTCTATGCAATACGACAGACACGTCTGATATCAAATTACTGTATTCACTTGTAGGTATGGGCTGTAAAGCAAAACAATTGGGCAAATGTACATGGAAATGAGCAGTCTTTTTGTAGTTTTATATTATACAATAAACATTTAAAAGAAACGTTTTCGTAAATTGTATTATTGTCCTTTCCAGTTGTTTGTGTGATTTATGCTCAGGACCAGAACTAATAATTTTATGCATGAAGAGAGATAGATTAAAGATGTTTTATTTAAACAACTGCTTTTCGTGTTACTTGGCTACAAAAGGCTTGTTATTCCATAGGGGCAAGACGAAAAATAGAAGAAAAGAAGAATTCTTACCTCCTAGATGCTCTCATTCCGTCACTGTGGCCATCTCGATGATCCATAGACTTGCCCTTTCATCCTTCACATGAGAGGTACAGCCAATCATAGGCTGTGCACGTGACTGCTGTGGCCTATAAATGGCTGCACCTGCATAGCTGTACGTATACGGATCATTGGGACAGCTGCAGCGACGTAATGAGAGCATCTAGGAGGGAAGTATTCTATTTTTCATCATGCCCCTGTAAGAAAGGGCTGCTGTGTGTCCTCTTGCTCAATAGATGGCGCCAGAACACAGAAGGTGAAGAGCTGTGGCTGGCAAAGGAATTTACCAGAGAGAAGGCAGTAGAAGAGGCAGAATGACATGAAGGGAAGAGAGGTGCTTGAGATCAGACAGAGGAGAGAGAAGCAGCAGAAGAGAGGTTGGTGTGGCGTGTCCCCATTTTGAGAGGGTAATTTGCGTGGCCTATACTGTTAAGCAAGAGAAGGGGTTGTTTAGTGCCCTTCTACAGGGAGCAAGAAGAGCTACATGTGAGGTCTCGGGACAGGCATGGACGGGGAGAGAGTCTCCCATCCCACAGGCGAGCCACCGAAGAGAGACCTCTATATATATATATATAAGGATTGAACCATTGTACTAGCGTACGAGTTGCCCGTATACATTTATGCGATTGTTACCCAGTTAATTTGTTCTTTTTTACTAAATATACAGTAAAGTAGAGTTAAAGATGGAGTTCACCGACCACAATTGTACACCCCACGGGACTAACATTTCTAACATGTCTACCATTCAGAATGCTCATACAAAAACAGTAGCATATACTCTGATGTGTAGAATGATAATTACTATGACAATGATCTGCAGAAGCTTTTCCAGCTTCAGAAAAAGTAAGGATGTCAACTTTTTCTGACAACGCATAAAGTGTCTTAATTTTACAGACTGTTAAGGAATTTATGAGCAGTTGGCAACTCTTATTATCCCTGTGCACAGTGTCTGTCAGAGGGTGCACCCCTACTCTGTACCTGCCACAGATTGGCCCCTATACTTAGAACCTTATAAAAATGTCCAATGTAGTGTGCACCCATACCATCTACATCCATGAGAGTGCACCCCCATATACTATACTTACCATAAAACTGTATAGAAAGGAAACCATTAAACGCATTCATGCTGCCCAAAGTATAGGCAGCACTAAATTGCTTAGGTTTCCTTCTCAGTAAGGTGTGTTTTATCCTGAAATGCTACAGCGTTTCAGAATGAAATACTGAGTTGGATTTGGGGAAGACACTACAGCAGGAGGAGATAAGCCCAATATGCAGCTTTTACTTAACTACTACGCTAAATTGACTGGTCTCTTACTATAAGCAAATGAGAGACTTGTCAATTTGAAAGGGTTTTCCCATCTTAATGATTAGTTTTAAACATATAGGCAAATCTATTATTACCAAATATATTTCTGCTCTAGTTTTGCTTTATTTCAAAGATAGAACTGTTTTTCTCTTCTGCTTGTTTAAAGATGGTTTCCTAGGTTACAGACCACCTCTCTCAGCTCCAGTAGTGGTCTGGCTGTCGACATCGCTTGTGGCCCAGTAGCAACAGAGGAGCGTATGGGTGTTGTGGTTTGATCTATGGGACTTTCACCAAGTCCTCTCATTCTCCCTTGGGAACATTACAGTGGTTAGGGGTCTGAAGATATAAGAGTTGGTGGTGATCCTCCTTAGTTGTTTCCCCAGGACATACTCTGCATGATGGTAGCCCCCCTGCCCTGATGGTGTCGGAGGTGTCCATGATGTTAGTGTAGGAACAAGAGGCAGGAGGCAGTATGGAGTTCAATTGACAATAGCTTCTTTTACTTCAGGCTAGATGGTAAACCTGAGGATAGCCTCTTTCAGGTACATGGAAATCAAAGTTCAATTTTCAAAGAGCCTACAGCAAGGCTGGGTCTGAGCGACACCATTCGGACTACTCTGCAAGAGCTTACTTGCTCGCCCTATGTGATGCAGAACCTTTTGTGAAGATAGTGGGTTGAGCTATGGCGGAGGCACGCTAGGTCTCAACTGACTATGAAAAGTAGCTTAATCTTATTTAATAATACCCTTGTTGTTACTGTATTTCAGCATGACATGGCATTTTTACTATATTACAAGAGTGTTCTTACCAATAATTCACAGTTCTAATAATTCTTAAATCATCCGAACATACACTTGCTCTGGTATACCACAAAGTCACCAGCAGGACAATAGCTTACTTAGAGAAACTTAAACGATTTAGGGTACGTACGTCCACAGGGCAGTAACAAGATGCTGGTCGGATTCTGATTAAGAATCTGATCGAAATTTTATCTATCTTTGACCGATTTTAGGGGACTGTTCTGTCCGTGATTTGCGGATTCGGCCATCCCCCTTTAACCTCTTACCGACATTGGATAGCCACTGGGTGTTAGCTGCTAATTGCAGCTAACACTCAGCAGGTACAGCGCGGCAGGGTGCTGCCACCATCTCGCGCTGTTCAACCCTTTAGATGCCGTGGCAAAGATGGCTGCGGTGTCTAAACAAATGAGAAACAGGGCCCAGATTGCTTAATATGGCAGCTAGCAGCCTTGTAAAGGCTTCCATCGCCGCCATGTTTTCTGTTTCACTACTTCCTGCCCCAGGCAGGAAGGAGCAAAACCGCCATCTTTGTACACCCTAATGCATTGTATTACAATGCATTAGGCGGTAAAAATGAGCACACCCCTTGGTGGTGTAGCATCCTAGCGGGTCTTAAAGTATAAAAAAAAGTACATTTCTGCCCGCAAAATATTGCACCCTCACTAAAGTCCGTAGGTGTCAGTACAAAAAAAGTAATGGGTTGCAGAAAATGGCGCTTTGGCTCAAATTTCAAAAATAGATGGTTTGGAATTTTTTTAAGGTACCAAAGCAACGGAAACTCTTCATGTTTGTGGTTGCCGGTTGCGTATCAACTTGTAGAATACAGATAACACATTTTTACCGAAGATTGAATGCCATACAAACAAAACACCCACAAACATGGCACAAGTACCTTTTTTTCCATATTTTTCCTCAAATTTTGTTGCGGTTTCCCAGTATATTCTATGGTAACATGAATAACGTCATTAGAAAGTACATCTTGTCCCGCAAAATAAAAGCCCTCATATGTCTATGTAGCTGAAGAAATAAAAAAGTTCTGACTCTGGGAAGGCGAGGAGGGAAAAAACAAGCATGACAAAAAAAGGTTGCGGCGAGAAGGAGTTAATCATTGAACAGTACATGCTCAGCCCGAAAACCGGACAGAAGAATGTGCATGTTCTGAGGTTTTTTGGTTTCTCTTTTGGATGGTTTTAGGATTTGAAATCCGACTGTCAGAAAATCCGAGTTATGTGGACTACAGCTCGGATTTTCTATCCAAGTCTACGGGGATGGTTGACAGTCCGACTGAAAACCCTCGTTGTGTGGACGTGCCCTGTCTGTCTGGAGCCAGATACAAGGAATAGTAATGATATCTCTAGAGACGTTCAAAATACTGTTTGGCCTTTAACAGGTAGAATGGATTGACCTCATTTTGGTAGCTACATATACAGTATCAAATGTATATGTGTCAATTATAGCAATAAAACTCTAATGTCAAGAACTCAAAATAAGAAAGAATAAGGACAAGACCAGACTATGGAACAAATAAAAGGAACGGACGATGGAGTGAGGGGAAAAACACTAAAATCTACTTCAGATTATGAAAGTAAGGCTGTCAATGACGTTTAATTAAGGTGATTACCATAGGATTTTGGACTCCAACCATTTGGACAACTTTACAGAGTCCCTAAAGACCATCTAGGGCTGCCACACATCAACAAAGCAAGAGTGCTTGTTAACAGAAATAGCTGTGATAATACTTAAGGTGCTCAAAGAATGCTCCCTAGTTTACCTATAGCTAGACATCCTGCTAAGACAGTGTCATCTTTTTCAAAACCCTTCTGTCGCTGATGGACCTCTAACAGGCACAGCTAGGAATAGAAGCTACAGCAGAGCTGACATGTCACTCAGTGCTGTAGAACCGCCCACAGCCTAAAGAGGAACTGCGAGTCTGAAAGCAGATGTGAAGAGCAGCCTCTGTGACAGCAGCCAGATTTAAAAACCCCTTTAATTTGAGTTGTTGCCAAACATTTCTCTTTCGATTACAGCTCATATACCTGTTTATGGGATATTTTACTTTGAAATTCTGTCGCGCTTTAGGGTACATTTTTTGCAGTAATTTGTGTCTAGCGTGCATGAACAAGCTGACAGATCCCCTTTAATGCCTGCTAAATAGTTTCCCAACTACAGTGCCCCAGACAGAGTGCCTCCCTAACAGTGCTGCAATCTTTAATACACACCCACCAGGTTACGAAATCTTGTCCATGAACAGACATGTTCGAAAATTATTGGAGGACATTTTAGTAGCTCCTCTGCCATCAATGCCTTTCTACAGTCCTTTGATAATAATGGAGTAAAAACGGTGGTGTTACTGGGAGAAATGGCATGTGGGCACTGAGGGATAAATATAAGATTGCTCGGTATATTACCCAAAAAGACAATGCAATTCTTAAGAAAGCTGCACATTAATTGCATTGCTCTGTGAACTGATAGAATTCGGTTAATAACTACACTGAGCCAAAAGCTGAAGGCAGCAAACAATGCCCAGATGTATAATCACAACAGGTGCAATACTGACAAACTTGTAAGGGTGTCATAAGAATATCTCCAGAAAACTTCACCACTGCAGTGAAGATCTGGGACAACTGTTGGGCGTTGCCTGTATGTAAATATTCCTAAGGACTAAATCACTGATACAGTGAACGGTCTAGTATTCTCCTATTGATTGCCAGCATGCTATGGAAAATGCATTTTTGCCTTCTTATGTGTACACCGCATATTTATCTCATACACCTCTTCAGGCTGACCATACAACTTTGGTCCCAATCACATCACGTTCCTGGTCCTCACTCATGGTATCTTTGGAGCTAGTGTGAAAAATTTACCCCGATGAGTACGGTGACAGGGCAGTGATGGGACAATCGAATGTATACAGGACACAAAAGCAAGGTCTACCATGCTTGTCCACCAAGATGGGCCATAAATTACTATGGCCCTGTCTCTGTCCCGCCACAATATCCTTCAGGATACATTTTTTCACGGTATCTTAATAGATACTACAAAGAGGACCAGAAAAGTGCAATGAATGGGGCCTTGGAGAAAATATGAACATCCCAAGGAATGCAAATCCCAATGATCAGCAGTGCATAGACTTTATGGGCGACATGTATGAATCCTGATGCAGACAGGCCAGTTGTAAATCGCTTTAAAGGGACTGTGTCATCAAAAAATAACTTATTGTTTAACTCACATTTTTATGTTAAACACATTTTGTAGGAATTTTTGACTGTGTTTTTTTTTTTATTTTCCAGATCACTTTCAATATTTTTTTAATAATTCTTAAGTCCTGTAGTTTTCATTTTAGCCACTAAGCCTAATAATCGTCTGACACTTCCTGTTCTGTTTAGAGAGCTTTTCAGCAGTGTGCTCATTATCAGTTAAAGCAGGGTCAAACTGAAAGGAGACACCATTGTGTACAGATAACACAGAATCCACCAGTCACAAGAGGAGATGTCACAGCTCCCCCTCTCCCCTCCCTGCACAGTGAAAACTCTCCTACACAAGTCTATGGGACAGAATCTGTCTTAAGAATCCTATGTGCATGAAGCTGCTGTAAAGTATCTCTCTGACTGCTGTTAAAGCAGTGCAAGCAAGAATGTCTTCTCCCACAATCATATTATAGACGACTGAATAGAGAAATCTACAATCAAAAAATAAAAACTACTGAGAGGAAAAGAATATGAATCAGGGGCTTGATTTAATAAGTAAAAAAAAAATTGGCGACAGATTCCCTTTAAGGTAGTGTAGAATGCGGCAGAACCAGTTCTTCTGCAGGTCATACATACAGGCGCAGTGTAGTGCCAATACAACAACTCAGACTCAGGCACCACCTTTACTTGGTCTGGCTGTTCTACTGCAGGTATCACATAACAGGCAGTATATGCCAATACGACAACTCGGGCTCAGGCACCACCTTTAACCTGGTCTGGCTGTTCTAAATGTTCTGCACCTTGGTTTCACATCAAAGAATCATAAATATGTCTAATTCTATGAATGTGGTGCGACCCCAGAACACCCATAATATTTGGCGCATTACAAAGGCATTTACCGCGCCAAAGTTTGGCTCGCCCGATTCATACATTCTTTTTGGTTAAAGTTTCACCAAAAAATGGCGCGCCCATTCATCATGTGCCTGATGTTCGCAGATAATCAAGTGTTTTTCTGTAATCAACCCAAAAATCTGCACCAATTGATAACTGCATTATAGGCTGTAAAGCCAAGTGGATCGGTCCCGTGTGAACACACCCTAAAGGTTTTGTCATATTTCAAGGCACATGTTTTTATGCATAAAAATAAATAGCTGTAAAAACCTACATGTTGAGTATAAAGTTACATTCTTTTGTTATTGACTTCCATTGCAAAAAAGACAAAAAATCTTTGTGTTTTAAGTTGTTTTTTTTAATGTACTCAGTGTGGTAGCCAGAGGTTGCAGATTAATGTATCCCTGACAGAATGTGCCTCATTAGTTGTGGCTATACACTTCCAAATATGAAAAAATACTCCTACAAAAACATGTCTTTAAGGAGAGGCAACCTGTTAATAGGCCAATTCTAGAGCCTCTCACCTAACCAACCATTATTCTAGTCTACTATTGCACTGATGAGGAGCAACACCTCAAAACCACTGTATGCAGATGAATTTCTGGTTGGCTCTAATCCCATTTACATTGCAAGGCTCAGTGGGTCAGATTTCAATTGAGAAACGCTGTGTCCAATAGGCGACGGTAGCTCATTTCCCAAGAGCCTTTCAGAATAGGTCAAGAAGAGACCTGGGTAGCCAGGATGGAATTAATCTGTGCCATATAAAATACAGAACAAGTATGTTTTATTGTCACAGGTAGAAGAAGTACAAGAACTTTGCATCTAACGGGTTAAAATCCAAGATAACAACCTTTGTTTTCCACATTGTCTGATAATAGAGGATAATCAGTCTGCCCTCATTTATATCAGATTGTGGTCGAATTCTAATGTATTTTGTATTTGGACAGGTTTATAGTTGATGCTACGGAAACTATTAACTGAATATGGGACAGCCAGTCTCTATTGCTGCTGCAAACAGGGTCTCCCATGTGAGCATTTACAAATGCTGGTCACTGAGTACATTTAGGGCGACATGTCCGAAAATTGGCAGTGCCACAGTTTTTAGGTGCATAAAATCAGTGTTCAGTGCCCTTGAAAGTACGATCCTTTCGAAAATCTGGCGTCAATTATAACTTGCATAGTAAACATAATGGTCGACATGTATGATTTTTGTTGACCAGGAGACAATTTTTTTGCGCATGAAAAAAGCGGGTCATAAATCAGGCGCATTGCAGCGACAGTTCGGATCAGGTATACCACTTTGAAAGTCGTATACCTGTTCCAACTGTAATGCACCCAGAAATGCTGGAGCGAAGCTATAAATATTTATAGCTTTGCTACGCATCTTGAGTGCCGCGCCTCCCGCGCTATGTTATGTGCCCTGGAGTGGCGTACGGGAGATTTGAAAATGTATGAATGGAGCTCGTCTGATATTGGGCTGTAAAGACGGCAGATACCTGGCGCAGCCCCGTTCATACATGTCGCCCAATGTGCCTAAAAAGGTGTATAGCGTATCATTGGTAGTATATATAATCCGCCTATCGAGGCGCATTGCACAATGGAGGCGCATAACGTATCATTACTAGTGTATGTAAGGCGCCACAATAGCCACGTTGCGTTATGGAGGCGCACAGCGTATCATTGCTACTATATGTAATGCCCAGTGTATAATGCGCCTAGTTTTAGTGTACGACAGTTCATTTATAACGAGTAGCATCAAAAGTGTTTTTGGCACAAGACAGACCAAAAAAAGGGCATTTGCAAATTGGGACATGTCGATATAGTCTTCCTTCTTATGTTTTCTTATGTTTTGATATAAGAGGACCTATCCACTCTTCTGACATGTCTGTTCCGGAAAATACTTGTGTTTCCCATGGAATAACTTTTCTTAGGACAGTGTGTGGTGTGGTTCCTCCTGGATTGTTATGAATAACTGTAGGTTACCATCCATCTTCCTGGATTTCCTTCCACTCTCAAGGACTACCCAATAAGTGCTGATGGTATTAGGCTGGGGTCATGCAGTCTGGCAGCCCCATGAAGATCACCAACGGCCACATGCGTTTGCTTGTGATATCGCGGTTTCATTAGTAAAGTCGTGCAGCCATTGCTGATCAAGCGCAGACGTAATTTTGTCTGCATGAAGCTGCAAGACCGTGTCCGCGTCGTTCCAGCCTCAGGCTAGATTTACACGGAAGGAAAAAGATGTTGTACAGCAAATGGCAGAATTCTCAAGGATAACGTAGGATTTCTGCCACGTAGTTGACATCTTTCTAAATATGGATTTGATGTTTTAGAACGCATATAAGCCCCATCCCATGAGGCGAGCTCCTGGTGCATTTTAAATATGCGCAGAAAGGGCAACATATATCAAATTTGGCGTTATCACACAAAATTTCATGCCCCTAACATAAGTCTAGAATGCACCTGATTTATGAACCCATAAATCAGGCGCATTCTAGCGCTCGGGCGACATTTCTGGATCAGGTAAACCACTTTGAAAGTGTTATACCTGTTCCAACTGTAATGAGCACAGAAATGCCGCAGCGAAGCTACAAATATGTAGCTTCACTATGGTTCTAGTGTACCCAGCCTCCCCTTAAAAATGTATGAACGGGGCTGCGCCTGATATTGGGCTGAAAAGACTGCAGATATCTGGTGCAGCCCCATTCATACATGTCACCCAAAATGTGCAATTGATGTGTACTCATGTTTGTATACTTGTCATGTAATGCATCAATGTGATGTGTAAAAGACACACCATGTGCCCTATAAATGTCTATTCCCATACCCATCAATGGGGCATTTCCAATGCATGTGTATTTTAATGTGTAAATGTAATATGCGGACAAAATAACATTATGTGAGCCCAGCCTGAGACTGCGTAGGGACACGCCCTATTGACAAGGGGAAGGATAACACCCAGTTGTTTACTTTTACATTTCCAGCAGAAATAACAGAGGAACAGCACAGAAGAGATCTCTGTTTTAAATGCTGAAGATTTCCTCTTTGATCTTCATTATCATCATGTGCAAAGTCAAGAGATGTAAGTAGATCTCACAAATGAGTAAAAGTGCAGCCAGCACTATAGTGTGGAGGGGGGAGGGGGGGGGGTTCGTATTCTGTCTTGACTTGTCTTGCATGTTCTTTAGCTCCTGCAATGTGGTTAGGGTTTCAGAATTCACAGCCAGCTATAGCCGGCACTGCATTTAGAAAGCTTCCAGCTTTATGTCATAGCAGCTGCTGCTAACATTGTAACTGTTGCTCAGCACTGGGAACAAATGGCTGGAGATATGTAGGACACAGATTGAGGAAAGCAAAATGTGGCACCGCTCCTGGAATAGATCACCTGCCATTTACAAGGCTCTGCTTCACAATATCTATTAAGAGACGTCCTGTGGATGGGGTACCCTTTAAATAAGGCCACATCTCGTTTTTGCACCCCATTCGTGGTATCCATAGGAATACCGTAAAAACCGATCCCGACAGATACTGCAGCAGGGACGTGGATTTCTATAGGGCAAATGTAATCCTCATTGGACTATGGTCCATGGACTATTGGTTTGCCATATTTAGTGAACGTATACAGTTTCTGCAGTGGACTCAATAAAGCTAATAAATCCAAGTAGGACTACATCTGCCCTACAGAAGTCAATGGCCCTGTTGCGGCCCTGCCATAGTATCTGTTGGAATACATTTTTAAGGTATCCATAAGAATACTGTCAAAAGGGTGCGAAAACAAGATGTGAATGGGGCCTAAAAGGCAAAATGCTTAACTATAAACTGAATTGATTGAATAAGATTTGATTTAAAAAGATAGCAGTAGATGAAATATAACCATCTGAGTGAACCATACCCATGAGGAGTGTTGTGCTTTGGATCTAGGTCAAAGTCAAATCTGACTTAAATCTTAGTGCTTTGATTTGAGTCGGCCCAAATCGATTTTTTTTTTTTTTTGTGAAATTCTGTGACTAGAATAAGAGACAGAGCAAACTCTTAGGGCTTGTCCCCACGGCACGGGTTTGCGGACGGTTTTTCAGATGCTTTTAGGTTTTGAAAACCGTCTGAAAAACCAGCCACAAACTTTTCAATGGACCGCTATGGAAAAGCCGTGCAGGTGGGGACCGCCGGCGGTCCGAAAAACATAGAACATGTTCATTCTTCTGACCGGTTTTCGGGCGGAATATGAACATGTCTTTGGGAAGGGGGATGGCTTTTCTCCACTGATCGCGAAGAAAAGCCATCCCCCAGCGGTTGTGTGCACGGCCCAAGAACAGTACAAATACCGGTCGGATAAACCGACCAGTATTTGTCCTGTGCCGTGTAAACGGCCCCTTAAGCTATGTATCCACTGCACACATTTTCAGTCGTTTTCTGAAACTGCTGAAAAAATGACTGAAAACAGATCCCATAGACTTAAATAGTAAAAACGTTAAGTCTCCACAGCAGAAGTTTTTTTTTTTATCTGCTCGTTTTTGCTGATGGTCGTTTTTTGTAACATATTGCAAAAAACGACTGAAGAGGGCAGCAAATTTACTATTGAGGTAAACTATGTAAACTGCCAGACGTTTTTGGGGCTTTTCTGCGCATTTCTTGCCGTGTTTTTTTGCAGAAATCCACCGAAATTATAATGCTGTGCATTTCTGCAAAAAAAAAAAAAAAAATTCAAAAAATGTGCCAAAAAATGCTCCAGGTGCCAATAAACGTTCGGTTTTTGACATGCACTGGACAAAAAACTCAGCTGTAGACCTAGCTTTAAAGGGGTTGTCTGGTCCATAAAAAATGAAATCACATGGTACTGGTGGCCAGTAAAATAAAAAAACCTATGCTCACCTTCCTCCGATTGTTGTCCCCGGACTTCTGTTTACCTATGTTCCCTTCTGTACAGGACGTCACTGCTGCAGCAGTCATACAGTAACAAAAGTGAGCACACCCTTCACATTTTTGTAAATATTGTATTATATTTTTTCATGGGACAACACTGAAGATATCACACTTTGTTACAATGTAGACAGTGTACAGTCTGTATAACAGTGTAAATTGTATAATTGAAGCAGAGCATGATCCCCTCACTTGGGGGCCGCAGGGAAATATTTCACCATGATAACTACCCCAAACACACCTCCAAGACAACCACTGTCTTGCTAAAGAAAATGGTGGTAAAGGTGCTGGACTGATCAAGCATGTCTCCAGACCTAAACCCTATGGAGCATCTGTGGGGCATCCTCAAACAGAAGGTGGAGGAACGCAAGATCTCTAACATCCACTAGCTCCGTGATGTCGTCATGGAGGAGTGGAAGAGGATTCCAGTGGCTTCAACCTGTGAAGCTCTAGTGACCTCCGTGCCCAAGAGAGTTAAGGCAGTGCTGGAAAATAATGGAGGCCACACAGAGTATTGACACTTTGGGCACGGCTTTTCCATTCTCACTTAGGGGTGCACTCACTTTTGTTGCCAGCGGTTTAGACATTGATGGCTGTGTATTGACTTATTTTTAGGGCTCAGCAAATGTACATTGTTATACGAGTTGTACAGTAACTACTTTACATTGTATCAGTGTCATATCTGCAGTGTTGTTCCATGAAAAGATATAATACAATATTTACAAAAATGTGAGGGGTGTAGACACTTTTGTGAGATACTGTATGTCTCTGTTCACGTCACTATTTGAAACTCTTCCATGCTGCAATTAATTTATTAAACTTTTTAGTAGACAGAGCATAATATACTGTAATATAGCCAAAATAGAAGGCCATTGCAAATTAAAATAGAGCTTGCACTAACCTCCTGAGGTAGTGCAACTGGGAGGCTCAACTCTCAAAGTGTTTGACCCATGTACTGCCAGCAGCTGTTCGCAGAGTACTGCACCTGGATACAGATCCTGGAGGAGACAGCGATTGAATCAATGATGGACAGCTCCAGCGAAGACCACAGGATCATGAAGGTAAGTATATTGTTGCTTTAATTATTTGAAATAAAAAGCACAAAAAACTTACTACGCCTTTGGTGCTATAAAGCAGAACTTCATTAGGTCAATACTGGATAACAGACCGCCCTTTGATGAAATACCAGCAGCACAATGATTTCTCAAGATAGCACAGGTTTAAAGCTCATAGAATTAAAGGGGTATCCTCGCTACAAAGATCATATCTCAGATTATGGGGACAGTAAAAATAAGCACTTTTGTAATTGGGTTGCATTACCTCAGTCACTTGGTTTAGTAGATATGAGCATTTCCGTGCATCTGTTTCTATTTCTGCTGCTGCTAGTCGGGACACGCCCCCATTTCTGTGATTGGCTAGTCGGGACACACCCCCGGTCGGATTCCGTCCCTGGACACGACCCCTACACTGTGATTGGCTGGCTGACATTTCATTCAGCCTGTTGGGATACGCCCCCATACAGGAAACGCCCCCGGACACACCCCCTGCGCTGTGATTGGCTGCCTGCACACTCTGTGTTTACTCCCTTCTGAGATGTTAAAACTGAAAGTAAAACCAGCTATGTGAGAGGGCTGCTGGCTGTATACTCATCTCCCAGCTCTAAGGTGAATGATCTGACTAATTACTGACTGTTTAACTCATAGATACCTTCATATTACACAGTGTTACATCCTGTGCTTCCTCCATATGCCACAGTCATAGTCTCCTGCCTGATAACAGAGGGGGAGGAGGAAGGGCAGTGTGCATTCCTCGCATGTGTTTCGTCAGTTCAGGCTGTGTGTATAACTGGTTATAGCATAGCAAAGAGCCTGAAGCTGAAGGCTCTGCAGATATAAGAAGCATGCAGGAGGCTGTATAGCTGTCTAGACATCCTACCTCTTCCACTGCTAACACAGAATGATGATGTCACAGCTCTTTAGTGAGGAGAGACACGCCTGCTGAGAGGAGAGACACGCCTGCTGAGAGGAGAGACACACCTCTTGACAGGAGAGACTCGCCTACTGAGAGGAGAGACTCGCCCCTAGATTTCAAATTCAATCAGATAGAATTAGCTGAAGAGCACAAACACTTCAAGCGATACAACCCCTTTAATAACTCTAACAGATTAAACACAATGAATAAAACAAACAACGCAGTAATCCAATAAACAAGTTCAACAGTCTCATTTAGGCGCAGGGGTTTTAGACCGGTAAGTTTCAATATCTAGCAACACTGTAGGATCTGAAACCGATTGTGTACACCAGCGGGGATGTAATCTATAGGAACAAGAGAAATGGAATGGACATCCCCATTGTTGCCCTCGGTGCAGTGTTTGGAGACGCTTTGCTGAGCATCACTTTTCTGCTCGATGGTCACAGAGACAGGCATGGAGGGGACGGATCGTGCGATCAACAAATATTTTTTTTTAAAGAACTCTCAAATCAATAACAAAATAACTTTTGCAGTTTTAGCAAATAAAGAATATAAATGTTTTGCTGCTGGTGTTGTATTTAAAAGTGGTGGTAGTAAGTATGGTATCACAACATTGACAGTTCACAGATTTACAGGAAAAGCCTCCTTTGGAACCGCTGGGATAATGGAGAGGAATGTTGTTTAATAAACCTTTTCAACGTAGGGAGTCATCTAAAACTGATGCCTGGTTTCATACTGGTGTGAACTGGTGCTTTTCCAATGTGCAGTTTTTATGCTAAGCATTTTCCCCATTCTTGGGCGCCTGCATGAGTAATTGTTCATCAGTGAGCTGCACCTGTTAAATTTCTCCCATGTAGCACTGGGGCTTATATTACCTCCTACTGGGAATAGTTTGTTGTTCAGCCATTGAGCTGTAGGTATGGACTTGTGTCTGTGTTTTAAGTAAATAATGTCCCATTTTTCCGTGATTGTCACAGTAAGGTTTCCCTAATGTGATGTCGGACTGGAAGCAACGTTGGAGCAGAAGTGACATCAGACTCGGAGCACCACCAAACGAGAAGTCTGGTGGAGCAGTAAGTTAACCCTTATACTCCAGTAAAAATCCTCAACACAATTACAGTCGATTTTTTTGGGGGTGGGGGGGGGGCAATTAATGGCAAAAATGGTTTCAGCTGACGTGAATCGAATTGCTCCCATTCAGGTCAAATGTGACTTTGACCTGAATCCGAAGCACAACACTAACTGCAACTCTGTGGAGGCATTTGTGGGAATACTGAAGCTGCAGAAACTCATTTTGAAGAGGAGAAAGCAATTCATGGTGTGACATCAAGTTCCTCTTTAAAAGAGGGTTGTACAGTGGGTTGCAAAAGTATTCATACCCAGTGAACTGTTTTTCCTTTTTAAATGTTACAGCTACAAACTTAAGAGTATTTTATGTGATAGAGCAACACAAAGTGGCAAGTACAGTGGGGAAAATAAGTATTTTTTACACTGGCAACTTTTCAAGTTCTCCCACCTACAAAGAATGAAGAGGTCTGTAATTTCTATTGTAGGTTCACTTCAACTGTGAGAGACATCTAAAAATCAAAAAAAAAATCCAGAAAATAGCATTGTATGATTTTTCAATAAATAATTAGCATTTTATTGCATAAAAAATATTTGATACAATAGAAAAAAGAACTTAATATTTGGTACAGAAACCTGTGTTTGCAAGTACAGGGGTCAGACGTTTTCTGTAGTTCTTGACCAAGTTTGCACACACTGCAGCAGGGATTTTGGCCCATTCTTCCATACAGATCTTCTCAAGATCTCTCATGTTTCGGGGCTGTCGCTGGTCTACATTGAGTTTCAGCTCCCTTCAAAGATTTTCAATTGGGTTCAGTTTTGGAGACTGGCTAGGCCACTCCAGGACCTTGAAATGCCTCTTCCAGAGCCACTCCTTAGTTGCCTTGGCTGTGTGTTTCACGTCAATGTCCTGCTGGAAGACGTAGCCACGACCCGTCTTCAATGCTCTCACTGAGGGAAGGAAGTTGTTGACCAAAATCTCATGATACATGGCCCCATCCATCCTCCCTTCAATACAGTGCAGTTGTCCTGTCCCTTTTGCAGAAAAGCACCACCAAAGTATGATGTTTTCACCCCCATGCTTCATAGATGGGACGGTGTTCTTGGGGTTGTACTCATCTTTCTTCCTCTTCCAAACACGGCGAGTGGCATTGATACCAAAAAGTTCTATTTTGGTCTATCTGACCACATGACCTTCTCCCATGCCTCCTCTGTATCATCCAGATGGTAATTGGCAGACTTCAAACGGGCTCGGATATGTGTTGGCGTGAACTGGGGGACCCTGCACAGTGTGTTACTAACGGTAATCTTTGAGACTGTGGTCCCAGCTCTATTCAGGTCATTGACCAGGTCCTGCCATGTAGTTCTCAGCTGATTTATGACCTTTCTCAGAATCATCCTTACCCCACAAGGCGAGATCTTGCATGGAGCCCCAGACCGAAGAAAATTGAAAGCCATCTTGAGTTTCTTTTATTTTCTAATAATTTCTCAAACAGTTGTTGCCTTCTAACTAAGCTGCTTGCCTATTGTCCTGTAGCCCATCCCAGCATTGTGCAGGTTTATGATTTTATCTCTGGTGTCCTTAGACATATATTTGGTCTTGGCCATGGTGGAGAGGTTGGATTGTGATTGTGTGGACAGGTGTCTTTTATACAGGTAATGAGTTTAGACAGGTGAAATTAATACAGTTAATGAGTAGAAGGGCTTTTTAAAGAAAAACTAACAGGTCTGTGAGAGTAAGAATTATTACAGGTTGGTAGGTGATCAAATACTTGTTTTATGTCATAAAATGCAAATTAATTATTTGAAAATTATACAATATGATTTTCTGGATTTTTATTAAAGTCTGTCTGTGACGTGAACAGCCTAGCCCGCCGACCCACTGGAGGGACGACGGCCTGACTTGGGGTGTATCTCGACGTTGCGCCGCCCTCTAGGGGTGCAAAAGGGTCAGCCAGATACGGTTCTACTGTTAACCCCTGCCACGCTGGTACAGGGAGACCAACAAGGGCGCCCCCAGTTCTCTCGTTTAGTTATAAGACCGGTCCGTTACCGACTTATAGCAGGGTCAGGAACCAACCCTTGGGTAGCTATATACCATAGAACGAGGATTAGGCGTGTGAGCCGATGATCAAAAACGGGACTAACTCAGTTTAAAAAGTTTATAGATTTAATTAGCCTTGAAGGGCACACTAGACAGGTAATATATACAGAATGATAATATAAAACAGGTAAAAGTCAAGGTGAAACATAACAATTATGGATTACAGACAGAAGGCATTTAAAATAGTCAAGTTACCTTTGTTGCTTGGTGCTCGGCTCGCATAGGGGGGCATTTTTGTGGCCTGGCTGCTGCGTGTGGATGCTCCTGGACCTGCTCTCAGGTACCCCCTCCTTGGATCAACGGAAGAGCCAATCCTGGCTCTGGCTTATATCTGTGAGGGGACAGCCCACGTGGCAGCCCCCTACACACCCCTGGGACGGTCTATGAACTCCCCCCACTCAGGTCAGGCAGTTTCTGATACAAACCCAAAAATGGACTATAACTCGGCAGGGCCCTTGGGCACAAAACCCGAGCCGGTGGTACCATCAGAACCAGCTGGAGCTACCCGACGCCTGGATATGAGACACCCTATCTTATGGCCCCCATGGTCCGGTTCTGGATATCTCAGTCCCATGCGTCCTGGAAACCGGGAAATAGGGTGTGTGCGTGCTGGGATTTCCCAAATATTATGCGATATGAACTCGCCATGCACCAGTTATGAGCTGGTCGCCTCTCAATCGATATGAACTAGCGGCGACGACCCGCCTGGCTGGGATTGATTGGAGTCTTTGACGCTGGAGAGCTGGAGCTAGCGTTTGCTCAGTGCTAAATTTAAAGGGGAAAGGAGAGTTCTTTTCAGGTGCCCCCTGTATCCTGCTGTGCCAACTTCCTATGGAGAGCAAATTTTCAATGGGGTTGATTACTATGTAAATTGAGCTTGTCCTGTGCTGGGGCAGCTGTGATCTGACTGATTAGATAAGGTTGGGGGAGAGAACTTCCTTGGGGGATGAAGTGAATTCTACCTCACACTGTCTTTCACAACTGAAGTGCACCGGACGATAAAAATTACAGACCTCTCCATTCTTTGTAGGTGGGAAAACTTGCAAAATTGCCAGTGTATCAAATACTTATTTTCCATACTGTATTTGTGACACGTAAAGAAAATTGTCTTTTTAAAAAAATTTGCAAATTAAAAAGCTGGGAATGGTTGCATGCTTATATATTTATCCTTCTGTACTCTGATACCCCTAAAGAAAATACAGTGTGACCAATTGTCTTTAGAAGTCGCCTATTTAGTAAATAAAGTACATCTGAATGTAATTCATTCTTAGTAAAACTACAGCTGTTGTGTAAAGGCCTTTAGAGGTTTGTTGAAAACCGAGAAATACACTAGACAGCTCAGGGATAAAGTTGTGGCAAAGTATATTGCAGGGTTAAGTTTTTCAAGAAAATAGCCCAAGCTCTGAACATCTGATGGAGCACTGTTCAATCCATAAATGGAAGTATGGCACAACTGCCAAGACATGACCGTCCACCTTAACTGACAGTACAGACAAGGAGAACACTAATTAAACAAGCAGCCAAGAGACCCAGAGTCACCCTAGAGGAGCTGCAGGGCAGAGATCCACAGCTCAGGTGCGAGAATCTGTCCTCAGGACAACTATTAGTTGTGTGCTCCACAAATCTGTCCATTTTGGAAGAGTGGGAAGAAGAAAGCCCATTTTTAACGCAAGCCATGAGTCCTGTTTGCAAAAAGACATGTAGGGAACACAGGAAGCATGTGGAAGAAGGTGCTCTGGTCAAATTAGACCAAAATGTAACTTTTTGGCCTAAATGCCAAATCACCCTGAACACACAATCCCCGACATGAAGCATGCTGATGGCAACATCATGATGGGGGGAGGCTTTGCTTCAGCAGGTACTTGGAAGCTGGTCATAGTTGATGGGAAGATGGATGGAGCTAAATGCAGGACAGTTCTGGAGGAAAACCTGCTCGAGGCTGCGAAAAACTTAAGACTGGGGTGTAGGTTCACCTTCCAGCAAGACAACAACCCTAAACCTAAACCTAATTCATGTGTTAAAATGTCCCATTCAAAGTCCAGACCTTAATTCAATTGAGAATCTGTGGTAGGACTTGAAATGTGCTGTTCACAAACGTTCACCAACCAATGTGACTGAGCTACAGCTATTTTGCAAAGAAGAATGGGCAAAAATTCCAGCCTCTAGATGTGCAAACCTGGTAGAGACATCCACCAACAGACTGCAGCTGTCATTGCAGCTAAAGGTGGTCCTACATTCGGGGAGCTGAATACATATGCACGCCAAACTTTTCAGTTTTTTTATTTGAAAAAATTTAGAAAAGCACGTATCATTTTCTTAACACTCCACAAATCCTTGCTACTTTGTGTTGCTCTATCACATAAAATATAGATAAAACACATTTTAGTATGTGGCTGTATCGTTTAAAAATGAGGAACCGTTCAAGGGGGATGAATACTTTTGCAGTATTCTGTATGTAAAGTGAGAAATAATGTACTGTTATTAAGCATATTAGCTGACTCTCAGAATGGTGTGGCAGGTATAAAAGTTCTCATGATGGTGTATTCACTGTATAAAAAAGGTTGAAAAACACAATCCATATACCTCGTGTGTTTCTTTCATCTTTGAGTTATCAGGGGAATGGAAAAAATAGCAAAGTGCTGCTAAATCAATTGCAGAAGGTACTTGAAACACGTTGGCACTTTATTAACAGAGCCCATAGTTTGGAACTAGGACTCTCCTCCCAAAGAAGCAGCAAGCGTGGCCGGGCTGTGCAGAGGGAGTTGGTGTAACGGCACACATGGGAACTGGGCGCGCAGCCATGTATCGGCACAAGATACATATGAAGTACACACAACACATTTCATTCTGTGCAACTGGTTGCTTTATGATGACTGATTTGCTTAGCACTTTTACAAATGTTTGCCCTTTTCTCTTATGGAACAAATTCTTGCCTGCACAAGGAAATACTTATTACATGACCTTCAACAAGAGTGAAAAACTATATCTATTTTTAGACCTAGTTGATCAGAAACAGGAAACAGAGCAAAGAAAATAGACTAGACAAACTCACTTCTACAGCCCAGACCTGGGTGATATTTCATATTTTCTGGTGTAGCTGCAAAAACGCAAAGACGTAGATAAAATAGCAATGTGTGCTGCTGTCCGGAATATATTTATAGGTAACATAAAAGCCGGAGTTAGTGAACGAAACATATTCTTGGGGTGGTTTCATTCACAGCTGGAAAATGGCAGTGCAGTTTTTCATGCATTTTTGGAGCCAAAGCCACATGTGAATCCAGCGGGAAGGAGAAATGTAAGTCCTTTCTTTAAATTTCCCTTTTTAAAAAAATTGTGTATTTCTTATTGAATCCATTTTTGGCTTTGGCTCAAAAAACGGAGTGAAAAACTGCAGTGGTCAACTTCTGAAAACTGCTGTGTGTAAAATGACCTTAAAGCTGGGTTCACATAGTATTTTTACTTACGTCTAGTTTGCATCAGTATTTGTACTGATCTGTATTGGAGGTTCTATTTTGAAATTTTGTCAAAAATGATGGAAAAAATAATACAGCAAACAGCTTAATTTTTCATGATTAAACGACAATCACAATAATGGGAACACAAATGACCTTGTTGTATGTAAAAGGGTTGTCTAACTGTTCTGTTTTACAGAGCCACTGGTAGCTTCGGGCTCCCACTACCTGGTTAGGCTGTTGGTGAGTCTGAAGCAGTGATTGACATTGCAGCTCTGCTATTCCTAGCTGATCCTGTTACAGTGGCATGAATGCTGGAGGTTTGTAAATAGCAATGTACAAGGCTACAGAGCTCTAAAGGGTTAAAGCTTGTTAGTAAGTGATGTAAACAAACTTCTGTCTTTAAAGATAAGGAACAGAGCAGGGATTGACATCATAATCCTGACCACTGCTACAGCCTGTTAGAGCCAAGTGAGGTGGCAAGTAATCTTGGGAAGCTTGTGTGCAAAAGCAGGAGATAAGATATGCTTCTAACTCTGAAGAAAAGCAAAATCAGAACAGCAACGTGTTTGATAATAGTCTTTATTTACCTTTGCCTACATGTTTGAAGATAATCAATGAACCGGAATACCCCTTTAATGGGGTCTGTCGTTTGCTGTTTGTGTATGTCATATAATGGATTTGATTATTTTCGGTTTTCTGATCCGTACAGTACAGTACGCGCCGCAGTACATTGAGTCTTTCGGTGGCTCGCCCCTTTAACAGTCATCACTCGCGCCGCGTATTCGTTATGAATAATTGACATGTCACTTATCTCCCCGAGCGGAGAGAGGAGGCGTAATCCATAGTTCTCTATAAGAACTATGGATTACCGTAATTTCGGCGTGCATCTCGCCTGTATTAGAGAGCAAATACGTGGCAAAATGCGCACAGAAATTACGCCGTGTGAACATACCCTAAGCCAAAATTAGGAGTGGGTCCAAAATCCAAAAGAGGTACACACCTTTCCAGTATGCTTCTTCTCTACGGTTCCTTTCCTGATTTTGGATTAAAAATAGTGATTAAAAATATGCATAAAAAAAACTGGGTGACATGTATGAATCTCGCCACGTCGGAGCGCACATTTTCGACAGTTTTCCGGCGAAATTTGCGCCTCATGTATATCGGCGCCGAGGTGCGCTCATACATGCGGTGTAAAGTCCGCCGCGCCTCGCCAGTGTGTGAGGCGCAGCGCGGGCCTGTGCCTCATATTCGCCGTGTGAGGAGGTGTGCTCATACATGTGGTGTAAAGTCTGCCGCGCCTCGCCAGTGTGTGAGGCGCAGCGCGGGGACTTAGGTGCAGTGCGGGACTGCGCCTCATATTCGCCCTGCGAGGAGTAAAGTCATGCGGTGTAAAGTCCACCGCGCCTCGCCAGTGTGTGGGGCGCAGTGCGGGACTTAGGCGCAGTGCGGGACTGCGTCTAACATGTATTCCTATTCGAGACAGGCTGGAAAACAGCGAGAAATCATTAAAGATGTCCGTGCGGAATGGAGTATGAATAAAAAAAATCGCCTTTATTAGGTGTAAAACATTATCTGAAAAAGAGCTCCTACTAAAAAAATACATAAATAAAATCACTTTCCAAAAATCAAGAACGGCGCTACATCAGGAATTTGGATATTGGAAATTGCCGGGAAATACAGTAATTCAAATTCTGTAAGCTATTCTCATTGGTCGGCAGAAACCGGCCAATCAGAATAGGAGCGACAGTGACCCATTAAAATCTATGGAGAGGTATTGACCAATCAAAATCAAAGGCGAAACAGTTCAAAATACAGTAAAAAGCAGAAAAGAGCTGATTGGTTGAGCTAGCGGGGGCTTGGCAATCCTGCCAATCAGAAATAGGAGCGACAGGGACCCATTATAACCTATGGAGAAGTATTGACCAATCAAATTCAAAGGCAGGACAGTTCAAAATACAGTAAAAATGCAGAAAAGAGCTGATTGGTTGAAGTAGCAGGGGCTTGGCTATCTCGGCCAATCAGAACACGAGCTACTTTTTCCCATTGTAGTCTATGGACAGATCGGGGCAATGAAATCTCGGCTTTCAGCGTCGTGCGGCATGGAGTATGATTAAAAAAATCTTTTTTATTAAGTGTAAAATATTATCTGAAAAAGAGCTGAAACCTTCTATAAACATACCGTATATACTCGAGTATAAGCCGAGTTTTTCAGCACAAAAAATGTGCTGAAAAATCTCCCCTCGGCTTATACCCGAGTCACTGTCGGCGCTCAGGCGCTGCGATGGCCTGAATGCTGACAGGGACGCTTCAGCTATATGCGGCTCCTCAGGGAGCGCATATAGCTGAATGCCGAGTACAGCGCACAGTGTCCGGGCGCTGCGCTGGCCCGGGCACTGTCCGCGATCCCTTCACCTATATGCGACTCCCCCGGAGCACATATAGGTGAAGGGATACCACTGCGGGGCACAGAGCGAGCGCTCCGTGCTCCGCAGTGGCCTACGGGAGGCCGCAGACTCCATGTCATGTCATCACACTGCGTGCGCGGCCTGATGACGTCACCCGCCTGTGCCGAGAAGACCCGAGGACAGCGCGCGGGAGGCAGACAGCGAGGAGATGGAGCAGCGAGGAGACGGAGCAGCGGGGAGTCAGGTAAGTGATTGTTTTTTTGTTTTTTTAAACTGCCTATACCTGCCTACAGCTGCCTATACCTGCCTACAGCCGGCCCTATACCTGCCTACAGCTGCCTATACCTGCCTACAGCCGGCCCTATACCTGCCTATAGCTGCCTATACCTGCCCTATACCTGCCTACAGCTGCCTATACCTGCCTACAGCCGGCCCTATACCTGCCTACAGCGGCCTATACCTGCCCTATAACATGCCTAAAGCTGCCTATACCTGCCTACACAGCCTACCTGCCTACAGCTGCCATTACCTGCCTACAGCCGGCCCTATACCTGCCTATCTCCTATACCTGCCTACTAGCCTACAGCTGCCTATACCTGCCACAGCGCCCTATACCTGCCTACAGCCGGCCCTATACCTGCCCTAAACCTGCCTACAGCTGCCTATACCTGCCTACAGCCAGCCCTATACCTGCCTACAGCCTGCCCTCTACATGCCTACAGCGGCCTACAGCCTGCACTATACCTGTACAGCCTGCCAACCTGCGTATGGGGCCATATACCTGCCTATTACCTGCGTATGGGGGACATATAACTGCCTATTACATGCCTATGGAGCCATATAAGTGCCTTTTGGGACATATACCTGCCTATACCTGCATATAGGGCCATATATCTGCCTATAATTGCCTATGGGGGACATTAAACTGCCTATGTAATTTTATTGGTATCCATTTTTATTTTTAAAATTTACCAGTAGCCGCTGCATTTTTTACCCTAGGCTTATACTCGAGTCAATAAGTTTTCCCGTTTTTTGGGGAAAAAGTAGGTGCCTCGGCATATACTCGGGTTGGCTTATACTCGAGTATATACGGTACATTAATAAAATCCCTAACAACGCGTGTGTCGCCGTCCCCGGCACAACATCAGGTACTGGGATATTAGAAATTGCCGGGAAATACAGTAATTCCAATTCTTTAAGCTCTTCTCATTGGTCGGCAAAAACCAACCAATCAGAATAGGAGCGACAGGGACACATTATAACCTATGGAGAAGTATTGACCAATCAAAGTCAAAGGCGGGACAGTTCAAAATACAGTAAAAAAGGCAGAAAAGAGCGGATTGGTTGAGACCAGGCGGCAGATATGAATCCACCCCACCAATCATATGTAGTGCGTCTATTTTGAGTAGAGAAAGAAGGGCGCGATAGAAGTGCGCCCTAAAAGTTATTACTGTCTATGGGAAATATTCTAGTACTGTGATTGGTTGTGGAGAAGAGTGGCTCTTCCTGCTTAGCCAATCAGAGGCTGAGCTACCTTCTCATAGAGTTCTGTGGGTCAAAGAAATGAAGAGCGAGCTCTGTTTGTGATTGGCTAAGTTAAAAGAGGCGCGGTTATTTGTACCAATGGGAGAGCGAGCGACGCTCTTATGGGTTTTCTAATGCAATCTATAATAAAACTGTACCTGGCCGAAATCAAATTATAAAACTCCCGAAGTTGTGCCGATGTGTATATAAAATGAACAATCATAGGGTAGTACCGAAAAAAATATTAATTCAATAAATTCATTTTTATTTCTTTATTTTCGTTACATACTATTGATCAGTGGCTAACCAAAATAAAGAAATAAAAATGAATTTATTGAATTAATATTTTTTTTTCGTTACACCCATATTATTGTTCATTTTATATAGAGATCTTTACAACTTTGGGAGTATTATCATTTGATTTCGGGCATGTACAGTTTTATTATAGATTGCATTAGAAAACCCATAAGAGAGTCGCTCGCTCTCCCATTGGTCCAAATAACCGCCCTCTTTTAACTTAGCCAATCACAAACAGAGCTCGCTCTGCATTTCTTTTCCCCATAGAACTCTATTAGAAGGTAGCTCAGCCGCTGATTTGGCTAAGTGGACGAGCCCCTCTTCCTCCCAACCAATCACAGTACTAGATATTTCCCATAGAAGTAATAACTTTTAGGGCGCCCTTCTATCGCGCCCTTCTTGCTCACTCAAAAATAGACGCACTACATATGATTGGTGGATTCATATCTGCCGCCTGGCTCAACCAATCAGCTCTTTTTCTGCCTTTTTACTGTATTTTGAACTGTCCCCCTTTGCATTTGATTGGTCAATACTTCTCCATAGGTTTATAATGGGTCACTGTTCGCTCCTGTTCTGATTGGTTGGTTTTCTGCCGACCAATGAGAAGAGCTTACAGAATTTGAATTACTGTATTTCCCGGCAATTCTCTATATCGCAATTCCTGATGTAGCGCCGGTGATGGCGACAAACGCATTGTTAGGGATCTGATTTATTTATGTTTATAGAAGATTTCAGCTCTTTTTTAGATAATATTTTACACTTAATAAAAACGATTTTTTTAATCATACTCCATGCCGCCCAGCGCTGAGAGCCGAGATTTCATTGCCCCGATCTCTCCATAGACTACAATGGGACAAGTAGCTCGCGCTCTGATTGGCTGTGATAGCCAAGCCCCCGCTAGTTCAATCAATCAGCTCTTTTCTGCCTTTTTACTGTATTTTGAACTGTCCCGCCTTTGAATTTGATTGGTCAATACTTCTCCATAGGTTTTAATGGGTCACTGTCGCTCCTATTCTGATTGGCGGTTTCTGCCAGACAATGAGAAGCTTACAGAATTTGAATTACTGTATTTCCCAGATCCTAATTCCTGATGTTGCGCCGTACTAGATTTTTGGAAAGATTTTTTTTATTTATTTATTTTTTTGAAGGTTTGAGCTCTTTTTCTGATAATGATTTACACCTAATAAAAGCGATTTTTTTGGAATCATACTCCATGCCTCACAGAGCGGAGAGCCGAGATGGCTTTCTTTTGCGATCTTCTATATGTTTCCTCGCATGTTCCGTTCTTGCTTCACTTCGCCTCCTCCGGCTCATTTAGACCAGAATCAACTAGGTCTGCCTGTCGGAGCTGGCGAGCGCTGCAATGCGCCGCACTTTGCCGACCCACGATCATACATGTCTCGGAGTTTTCGAACGCGCTGCGTCCCGCCCCAGAACGCCCACACCGCGCCTATTACACACCACTTCATGTGAGGCGCAGCCGAAAATGGCGAAGGCTGCGCCTAACATCGCATCCCTGCGTCCGACAAGGGATTCGAGTCAGTGAGGCGCAGAATACGCCAGAAATCGGGCGCAAATCCCGATCATACATGTCGCCCACTGTGTGAACTCAGCCTTAACAAGTTATTTCAGGAGTCAAAGGGACAATTTTTTCTTTTGATAATCACATTTTATAAAATTAAAAAAAGTATGCAAAGGTTTTCTCACTACAAAAATTAGCTTTTAACATAAAGGGACATTTAAATGAAGACTTTTTCTAAATACATTGGTCAATAGATTTTACTTTAGTCATGAGATAAGATTGATTCTATGAGCTCTCTGAATGCACACAGGTTTCTATTGTTACCAGACGGACATCTGATATCTGATCAACTGAAATCAGGGATTGATGTCACCCCACTAAAGAACTGAGCTCTGAGAAAGCTTATTAGATCTAACAAGATTAGCTTTACTGAACAAAAGGTACATGTGCTGTGAGAAGTGAAAAGCATGGCTTTATCTGTAATCTTGTTAGCGATAACAATATTATGCACTGTCAGAGTAAAGGCTCACTAGAAGTTGAATATGCTAATAACTGCTGTGGAACCACCGACAGCCTGAGGAGACAGAGTAAGTGCAAAACTGATCAAACTCAGTGAAACAGCGTGGTGAAAAAAACTTTGAAGAGGTTGTTAAAAACTCTTAAAACAGCTTTAATGGTAAAAATAAAACAAAACTAATACTAAAACTGTGAGATAAATTAACTCAATTTCGTATCTAGTCAGATCTCACAGATGGCCCCCAGCTCCCAGGAAAGCTCAATTTACATGTTAATCAGCACAGCCAAGACCCATTGTAAATGCTCTTCTATAGGAAGTTCGCACAGCAGGAGATGTGGACACCTCAAAAGAACCCCCATTTCCATTAATTAGCACTGAACAAATGTGCCCTCTCCAACCCCAAGAACAAAGACTTGAATTAATCCAACCCAGCCGCCACGTCTTGATATTTCAATATAGATTTATAGGCGATCGTTCATAACGGTCCATGGCGAGTTCATATCTCAAAATATTGAACCCCCCGCACACATACCCAAACACCCATGCTTGCATGAGGCAGGGGGACCGAGAAATCAGACTGGACCTAGGGAGTCCATAGGATAGAGGAGTCTGATACCCGGGTGTAGTGTAGGTCCAGGCGGTTCTGATGGTGGCACCGGCTCGGTTCTGTGCCAAGGCCCTGCCGCGTTATGGTTCATTTTTGTGTTTCTGTCATAAACTGCATGACCAGAATGGGAGGAGTTAATAGACCATCCCAGGGGTGTGTGGGGGCGTGTAGGGGGCTGCCACGTGGGCTGTCCCCTCACAGATATAAGCGGCCCCCGGGTTGTGCTCAACGGGTTGATCCATGGAGGAGGGTACCTAAGAGCATTTCCAGGAGCATCTACCCACAGAAGCCAGGCCACATAAGCCCCCCATGTGGGCCGAGCACCAAGCGCACCAAAGGTAACCGGACACATTTTACTGCCTTTGTCTGTAACCCATACTTATATTTGCACCTCTGACTCTCACCTGTATATTATTATCCTTTTGTATATATTTGTCTAGTGTGCCCTCCACGGCTAATTAAATCTATAAACTTTAATCTGAGTTAGTCTGTCTTGATCATCGGCCTCACAACCCTAGTACCCCGGTCTATAATAAATCTACCCCAAGGCTGGTTTCGGCCTTGTTTAAAAGTCGGTAACGACCGGTCTTATAACAAAAACTAGAAACTGGTGGCAGCCATTCAGGATTCTGGACGAGGAGAGTGTTCTCTCGTCCTCCCTGGTTCTCCATGTGCCCGTGTGGAAGGGTAACAGTAAAACAGAAACTGGCTGACCTTGTGCACCCCTAGGGGGCAGCGCAACGTCACGATACACCCCAAGTCAGGCCGTCGACCCTCGAGTGGGCCGGCGGGGCGGGCTTTTTCCTGACAAAAACATACAAATTTTTTGTTTTAATCCACTGAAAATCCAGTATTGAGGCGCCACTGGTCATTTCGGTGCTAGTTGATGCAGCCAATCAGTGGCCTCAGCAGCCATTTCATTGACATCATTGCTCAAAATAGGAACGGAGCATGAGCAGTGATGTCAATGAAATGTAATTTGACTGGCTGACCACTGATTGGCTGCAGCAGTTATGTACCAACCGGATGTAAACAAACACTAAACCAGCCGCTGGATCTTTAATAATGGATTGGTGGTGAGTTCAAAAGGTTAATATATTTTTGTCAATATTTCATAATATAAAATGATACTATACTGTTTTATTGGAGGCTACTTTGCAAGATTTTTTTTGTGTTGGACAACCCAATTAAACATAGATACAAGGCAAATGCGGTGCCCATCTTCAAAAACAGTTCTAGGTCTTGCCCAGGTAACTATAGACCAGTAAGTTTAACATTTATTGTGGGAAAACTGAGGCACTCATAAGGGACTATATACAGAAATATATTGCTGGATATAACATTATAAGCGACTGTCAGCATGGTTTTACTAAGGACGAAAGTTGTCATATCAACCTGATCTGTTTTTTATGAAGAGGTGAGTAGAAGCCTGGATAGCAGGGCAGCTGTGGATATAGTGTTTTCAGACTTTAAAAAGGGTTAGCACTGTTCCTCGTAAGTGTCTATTGGTTAAATTAAAGTCTATAGGGTTAAAAATCACAGTGTATAATTGGATTTAAAACTGGCTATCAGGTCGTACTTGTAGAGTGGTGGTAAATGATTTGTACTCTAAATGGTCCCCAGTTATAAATGGTGACCCCAAGGCTCAGTACTGGCTCCTCTTTTATTTGATGTATTTTTTAATGATATTGGGAAGGGAATTAATAGCACTGTTTCTATTTTTATTGATGACACCAAGCTATGTAGTGTAGTGTAATCCATGGAAGATGTTCATTAATTGCAAGCAGACCTGGACACACTGAGTGTTTGGGCAACCACTTGGCAAATGAGGTTCAATGTGGATAAATGTATAGTTCTGCACCTGGGTACTAATAATCTACATGTATCATATGTCCTAGGGGAGAAAAACTGGGAGAATCGCTTGTTGAGAAGGATCTGGGCGTACTTGTAGTTCATAGATTACAGAACAGCATGCAATGTCAATCAGCAGCCTCTAAGGCCAGCAAGATATTGGCGATATAAGCATGGACTTGCGGGACAGGGATGTGATTTTGCCGCTATATAAAGCATTGGTGCGGCCTTATCCAGTTCATAGAAAGGATGTAATGTAGCTAGAGAGAATGCAAAGACGAGCAACCAAACTTATAAGGGGAATATACACTCACCGGCCACTTTATTAGGTACACCCTGCCCCAACTGCTCGTTAACACTTAATTTCTAATCAGCCAATCACATGGCGGCAACTCAGTGCATTTAGGCATGTAGACAGGGTTTCAAGACAATCTCCTGCAGTTCAAACCGAGCATCAGTATGGGGAAGAAAGGTGATTTGAGTGCTTTGAACGTGGCATGGTTGTTGGTGCCAGAAGGGCTGGTCTGAGTATTTCAGAAACTGCTGATCTCCTGGGTTTTTTCACGCACAACCATCTCTGGGGTTTTACAGGGAATGGTCCGAAAAGAAAAAAACATCCAGTGAGCGGAAAGTCCTGTGGGCGGAAATGCCTTGTTGATGCCAGAGGTCAAAGGAGAATGGCAGATGGTTCGAGCTGATAGAAAGGCAACAGTGACTCAAATAGCCACCCGTTACAACCAAGGTAGGCAGGAAAGCATCCTAAACGCACAGTACGGCGAACTTTGAGGCAGTTTGGGCTACAGCAGCAGAAGACCACACCGGGTGCCACTCCTTTCAGCTAAGAACAGGAAAACTGAGGCTCCAATTTGCCCAAGCTCATCAAAATTTGGGACAGTAGAAGATTGGAAAAACTTTTGCCGGTCTGATGATTCTCGATTTCTGCTGCGACATTCGGAGGGTAGGGTCAGAATTTGGCGTCAACAACATGAAAGAATGGATCCATCCTGCCTTGTATCAACGGTTCAGGGCTGGTGGTTGTGGGGGTCATGGTGTGAGGAATATTTTCTTGGCACTCTTTGGGCCCCTTGGTCCCAATTTTGAGCATCGTTGCAACACCTAGGGGAAATCTATGCCACGAAGAATTGAGGCAGTTCTGAAGGCAAAAGGGGGTCCAACCCGTTACTAGCATGGTGTACCTAATAAAGTGGCCGGTGAGTGTAGAATCTTAATTATGAGGAGTGGTTAAAAGAACTAAACTCATTTAGTCTTGAGAAAAAACGGCTACAGAGGAGACATGATTAATTTCTATAAGTATCGTATATACTCGAGTATAAGCCTACCCGAATATAAGCCGAGGCACCTACTGTTGCCACAAAAAACTGGGAAAACTTATTGACTCGAGAATTCTGCCACCATTTTTCATGGGTCTGCTTTTGAGCAGTTAAAAAAAACTTTTACACCCTTTTTTTTCGTTATAGGTAAAGCTTGATTTTATTTTTTTTTGTAGCTGAAACCATTAAAAAGAATTGATTTGGTAAGGTTCCTGACTTTGGGAGCATATACAATGAGGTATGAGACATTCCCAGTGAGTGGGTCATGCTAAAGTAATATATTGAGTAATATATTACTTTCGTTTTTCAAAAATGTAAAAAAAATTACATTATAGGTAAAATTAAAATCCTTTCCATGTCGATTATTGGTTACAACCGTATAGAAAATTTACTTCCAAGGATAGAGATTGTTTAAAATAACATTATAACAGAATACGTTACCATTGCTTTCTTGTGTCTGATTATCTATGCTTGGTTATCGCTGCTTAGTCTTCTGCTTCTGGTCTTCCTGATAACCAGATGCTGAGGTAAAATACTTTTACTCTGTGTAGACCAGTGCAGAACTGTAAGCAACTGTAAGTCTACTCAGCACAGGATAAAAAACTCATCAAAAGTGGTTTGGTTGGGTGGTTTTTGGATTTTTGTTGAGGTTTTTGGTCTTTTTTTGGACTTTTTTTTAACAGTTTTTAATGTATGCAAACCTCATATGCCTTGTTTAACCCCTTAAGCCGAACACCTGAAAAGTAGTTAATGACCAGAAAATTTTTTTAGTTTTTGCCTCCTTGCGTTTCAACAGTTGTAACTTTTTTATTTTTTCAATGATGCAGTTGGATGAGGCCTCGTTTTATTTAAGACAATTTGTCCTTGTGGGGGAATAGTTTAAATTCACTTATAATTGCAGTTTTTTTTTTTTTATTTAAGAAAAAAAAATGTTTTTTTTTTTACACCATTCACATTTCACTCTTAATAACTTGTTAGAATAATTCTACAAGTTATTATGGCCATGTGGATACCAAATATGTGTAGTTTTTTTTTGTTTGTGTAATTTATGCACAATTATTTTTTATTAATTTATTTTTTTTTTTACACTTAGTAATGTATTAGCATATTCATATATGCTAATACATTATAATCTGTGTCAGTATGACACAGGAAAGTGATTAGGATAACAAAAAATTTGCGTCCTAGTCACTGGCTTCTTTACACAGACAGCTCTGGGGCTACTCTAGGTCCCCAGGGGTGACTGTGCAAGCCGTTCCCGGGCTCTGTCGGGTCACCAGGTGTTCCGATCACCCGACAGAGCAGGGGAACCCTTTGATTGCGCTGCGGTAACGCACAGCCGCAATCAAAGGATTAAAGCACCGGGTTGCGGAGGTTTCCGCCGCTACCCCGTGCTCGCAGGAGATGCTCTAGGATCATAGCTGTGTAGTACAGCCCCAATCCCAGCGCACTTGCGGTGCCAGGCGCCGCAAATCCCGATGTCTGCAGCGACGTCTAATGACGTCGCTGCAGACGAATGACCCGCACCAGCCGACGTCTAAAGTCGGCGGGCGGTCGTTAAGGGGTTAAACACCTGGGCAGTTTTTCAGCAGAACCGTCCAAAAGCGCACCAAAAAAACACTGATGGTTTACATAGACTTCAATAGTAAATTTTCCTCTGGACTCTAGACTACAGGTCGTTTTATGTATTATGTCTTTGTGGACATTTTTCCTTTGGATTTTCAGCCGTTTAAAAATATTAAAACTGCCGAAAATCCAACATGAAACCTCTGCTGTGTAGACATAGCCAAAGGGTCCATTCACATGGAACAGACATGTTGTGGATTTTCTGCAGTAGATTTCCATGCAGAAAAGCTCCAACGCATTATAGCAGCAGCAATGTGGTCAAGATGTTAAGAAATCTCATCCACATGCAGTGACAAAATCCATATGGAATCTCCATGGATATTGACCAGGGGTACAGATTGTGAATTCCCAGCATGTCAATTTCCATTGTGGGTACGCTGTAGATTTATTGCAGATTTTTCCCTGATTGCACTAATTGGAAAGTCAAAATCTGTGACAAATTTGCAGTAAAAGTTTATAGTGTATCGTGCTGTGAAAACACTGGATTCTCGGCAAATTACACAATTATGGATTTATGAAAACACTGTTTTTGTTATTTTACAGTAGAATAATTCACTCCAAGGTCCGCAGGGGGTGTTGCAATAAATCCACAACCAGATACACACAATTTGGTGCAGATTTGCCACTGCAGACTTGGAGAAATGCTGAGGATTTTCTGCTGCAGACAATCTGCAGCATTTCCCTCTTCTGTTCAAGGACCTTAAAGGGGTTTTCTCATTTCAAAGATCATAGTTCAACAGATGGGGACAAAAACTCTAGCTTGTAGGCCCTTGGTTACCATAATCAAAGTGCTGTGGTTTAAGAGAATGGACCGTTTAATTCTTGGAAGTGAGAGAGAGCTCTGATCGGGTTATGCCCAGGTCCTGCCCCCCTTTCACCCAACCCCGGTCATATTCGGGAACTCGCGTCAGAAGGAGTAGCAGGGGAGAGAATGTGTATGTGAGGGAGCAGGGACATGTGTGCACGGATATGAGTTCCGCCCAGGTGCCGCCCCCGGTCGTATTTGGGAACGCTCATGAGATGGAGTAGCTGTGCATGGGAGCGCGCAGGTACATGTGTGAACGGGGATGGGAGAGAGAATGAATGCGCTGACGTGTTCGGGGTTTGCTGCGTTCACTGACAGCAATCAGTTGACGTGTGCGGTGCGGGGCTTGTCACTGACAGCAATCAGTGGTCCTGCAGCAGAGAGAGAGAGGTCTTGTGCAGTCCCATGTAAAAACAAACAGATAAAGCATTTAGTTTTGTTCTACAGATCTGTAGAGGTCAGACGTGTAATAATCTGCAGGATATATCACTGTGTGCGAGGAAAAAAAAATCACCCATCTTTCCCAGAGTCCCGAATGTCAAATGCCCATTCTAGTTACAAAGTATGTAGAGAGAGCGAGAAATGTAGATATACACTATGGAGGTACAATTAGCTTTTCACTTCCAATGATTCCTTAGTCTCCGACAGCTGAGAATCTCTCCCCTCCCCCCAGTTCACACAGAATGATTCATCACATGCACACTTTGGGGCATGTGTGCAGAGAGAGAAGATACTCCCTGCTGGGGGGAAAAACACGCCCCTCCATTTCATAAAGCTTTCCTTAGGGAAACCCTATAAACGGCTGCCAAATGATGAAACGATAAACCCCTTTAAGGGTATGTTCACATGGGTTTACCTAAAAACACAGATAGAAAGGCCATACTTATAGCTCAATGACTGGAAAAGGAACCAGGCAATTTAAGCCCAAGTGCTACCTGGGAGAAGTTCAGCAACAATATTTTTAAACAACAACTCCACACGCCTACTATCATAGAGGGAGTGATTGCTATTATTATACTTGCATATTTTACATACGGATTATGAGGGGTGCCAGTTATATGGTTCTGTGTGTTGCTATTGCAAGGGTATGTTCACACGGCTGATTTTGACGCTGTTTTCGGAACAGTTTTTGGATCGTTTCCACTCCCAAAACAGTATCAAAAAGCCTTTAAAACACCCCCCATTCATTTTCATTGATTCCTATGTAAAACAGCGTTGTAGTTCACACACTACAAAGTGTTTACGTGCGTATTAGACGCTTCTTTGGAGGCTGTTTTGGGTGCTGAAAAAGAAGCGTTATGTCAATTCTTTCAGCCCCACAGGAATCAATGAAAAGCTTCAAAACCTCAGCGCGTTTTTGGGCACGTTTTTTTCTCTGGCTATTAATTTGTATGGGTGAAAACTGTTGAAAACCTCGTCCAAAATCTCATCAAAACCTTGTCCAAAAAACTTTCTGAAGAAACGTGTTTCAGGCGAGGTTTTGATGCTGTTTTGGCCGCTGAAAAATCAGCGTCCAAACAAGCCTTGTAAACACACACTAATACTAGCAATCACCCCTCTCATGGACAGTAGGCATGTGAGCAGGCTCGGATTGGGCCGCCGGGGGATCGGTGAATCCCCCGGTGGGCCACCCCCGAGCTGCGGTGGGCCCCAGAGGCAGTGCCGTCGCTCCCCGGGGCCCAGCCGCGCATCCGGTCACTGAACGTCCGGGACCTGCATCCCGAGCGCTCAGAGACCGGCCCGGGAGTCGGGGACTAATGTCCCGGACTCCCGGGGCTGCGCGGTTTCAGCGGAGCACAGCGCCACTAGCGCTGCGCTCCGCTGATCTCCCTGGCAGGTTAAAGATATTAGGCCTTAAGCCTGCCAGGCGCCGGCCCCTACTGCTGACGTAGGCGGCGCAGTGACGTCACATCACCGCGCCGCCTATGCAGGGCGGCAGTAGAGGCCGGCGGGGAGATCGGAGCGGGCGCGAGGTAAGTGGCTGTTTTTTTTGGTTTTTTGTTTTAACTACCTAAAGGGGCCCTGGCTACTTAAAAGGGGGACCCTGGCTAATGGAAGGGGGGCCCTGGCTACCTAAAAGGGGGGCCCTGATTAATGGAAGGGGGGGGCCCTGGCTACCTAAAAGGGGGGCCCTGACGAATGGAAGGGGGGCCCTGGCTACCTAAAGGGGGGGCCCTGACTAATGGAAGGGGGGCCCTGGCTACCTAAAAGGGGGCCCTGACTACCTAAAGGGGGGCCCTGACTAATGGAAGGGGGCCTGGTACCTAAAGGGGCCCTGACTAATGGAAGGGGGCCCTGGCTACCTAAAGGGGGGCCCTGACTAATGGAAGGGGGCCCCGGCTACCTAAAAGGGGGCCCTGACTAATGGAAGGGGGCACCGGCTACCTAAAAGGGGGGCCATGACTAATGGAACGGGGCCCTGGCTACCTAAAAGGGGGGCACTGAATAATGGAACGGGGCCCTGGCTACCTAAAAGGGGGGCCCTGACTCATGGAACGTGGCCCTGGCTACCTAAAAGGGGGACCCTGACTAATGGAACGGGGCCCTGGCTACCTAAAAGGGGGGCCCTGGCTAATGGAAGGGGGCCCTGGCTACCTGGCTACCTAAAGGGGGGCCCTGACTAATGGAAGGGGGGCCCTGGCTACCTGGCTACCTAAAGGGGGGCCCTGACTAATGGAAGGTGGCCCTGGCTACCTGAAGGGGGGCCCTGACTAATGGAAGGGGGCCCTGGCTACCTAAAGGGGGGCCCTGACTAATGGAAGGGGGCCCTGGCTACCTAAAGGGGGACCCTGGCTAATGGAAGGGGGCCCTCACTACCTACAGGGGGCCCTGACTACCTACAGGTTGCCATGACTGTCTAAGGGGGCCCTAACTAAATTCAGGGAGCCCAAACTACCTACAGGGGGCCCTGACTACCTAAAGGGGGCCCTGACTACCTAAAAACTAAAGGGGGCCCTGACTTCCTGCACACTAGCTAAAGGAGGCCCGTAACTGCCTGTATATTACCTAAAGGAGACCCTTAACTGCCTGTATACTACCTAAATGAGACCCTTAACTGCCTGTATACCACCTAAATGAGACCCTTAACTGCCTGTATACCACCTAAAGGAGACCCCTAACTGCCTGTCTACCTGGTAATATAATTGAGAGGGGAGCAGCCCATAGTTGTAGCATAATCCCAGGGACTTAGTTCTCTCCCCACCCTCCAACCCCTTAGGGTACTAGGCCTCTAAGTTATGGCTTGTACCCCTTTTCCCCCCCTGGGGTTTTGTACAGACATGGGAATAGGTAAAGAGATGCTGGAAAATTGGGATTATAAGATATTTGTGTATAAATTTTTTGCAGGGATGATGGTTGGCCGGGACAAGTCATCATGGCGGTGTGGAATTTGGGGCAGAAGAAAAGGAATAAGAACAACTCATGAGAAGAAACGACTCATCAGATAAGATGTCCCCTGGTGAGTCCCTGATGTCAGGGGTTATTCTTCTTCTATATTGGATCAGTGCTGTAGTTACTGTTATGTGATGTGACTCGAGCTGGTGTCTGACCTCTATGTGGTCTCTATAGGGGGGGTGTTGTAGGTTTATACCTGAGCAGGTGTCTGACCACTATGTGGCCTCTATAGGGCAGTGTTGTAGGTTTTTAGTGAGTGGTGTCTGACCACTCTGTGGTCTCTATATGGCGGTGTTTGTAGGTTATACCTGAGCTGGTGTCTGACCCCTATGTGGTCTCTATATGGCGGTGTTGTAGGTTATACCTTTAGCTGGTGTGTGACCTCTATGTGGTCCTTTATATGGCGGTGTTGTAGGTTTAAAATCGGTGTGGGTATAGTGGCAGAGTACACGGGTCTCTGATAATAAAGTGAGGAAACCCCCTGACCCTGTGATAGGAGTTATACTTCTACTTTCTTTCTGGCGTTTATTTTAGAAGGTGATGAGGTGCGTGACCCCAAAGGGGAAAAATGGGAGGGGGATATTGTATGTGGGTGGGGGGGGATATTGTTATGTGGGGTGGAGGGGGTTAGGGATGGAGCTACTTAGCCAGGGTGTCTAGATGGGGTTAACTGACAAATGTGGACTAATTTCTTTTAGTACCCCCAAATTACATTTTCTGTTTTGCACATTTTATTTGGGGGTAAAATGGGCGCTTTTAATGCCCGAAGGGCCGGGTAATTTTTCATGTACATTAGGGGGGGCCCCCCCAAAAATAAACCCCCCTGGGGGCCCCGGGAACCCCCAGTCCGACACTGGGGGTTTTAAGGGGTTTTGTTTAATCAGTATTTGGCATTCTCCCCTGGGGGGTTTATTGTGGTTTTTCTGAAAAACTTGAAATAAATTTGGTTTTTAAATCTAATGTGAAATTTTTTACTAGGAAAGTTCCCCCCTTTGGGGAAGGGGTTTATGTGAGCAATTGTTCATTAGGGAGCAGCACCTGCTCCCCCACATAGCACTGAGGCTCAAATTGCCTCATAAAGGGAAATATTTTTGTCCAGAAATTGAACGAAAGTTTCACCTTTTTTTCAGGTTTTCCCAAGTAAATAATTTCCCATTTTTTCTGTGTTTTTTTTTCTGTATGTTCGCATGGGATAAATCTCCCTAGGGGATTTTGTTGCAGATTTAGTTGTAGTTTTTATTGGGGTTTTTTAAACTGCAAAATTTTCTACTTTAACTTAAAGTAAAAAAAAGGCCCAAAATTTTGAAAAAAAATTTGTTAGCTGTTTTTTTTAATTTTCAAATTTTGCCTTCTCTCCTTGAAGTCAATGCAAACAAATCTGTACCAAAATCCACAGAAGATCCTTCCTCTGTGAACGTCCCCTAAAAGCTTCCAAAAATTTTGTAAAAAATCTTCTAATGAAGTAAATAATGGGCACATTTGATCACATTAGCAGCACTGGGCAGTTTTCTGGGAGCCCCACAAGCATAGAGACCCCAGGTGGTGAATGTATGTCCCAAGAATCCAAGTGACATACCCTAACCCCTGGGTCAACTGCTTATTTAACTGTTTTGTGTTTCTTAAGATATGAAAAACCCTTAAAAAAAAACCAGGGTGGAGCGGGGAGCCAAAGCTCCCTCCCTTTTCCCAATTATCTTGAGGCTGACTACAAGTTTATCACAATTCAAAAAAAGGGTGGCGTTATGAAAGGGGGTGTTTTGGGTGGTGGTTAGAGATTTTGGCCTCCCGGGGTTGTCATGTTTTTGGGGGCAGGGGCCCAATCATCATTATCAGGGGGGCCCTTTAAGGCTGTCAAGACAACTCTGATAGCACTGGTTGTTCATTGAAATGTATTATACATCACAATAGTGCCCCTTTGGAGACGGGAAAGACCTAAAACCAATTTTGGGAAAGGGCACAAAAACCTTCCCAAAACCTCGAATATCTAAGCTTACAAAATTCTTTTTAGAATAGTTTTCATAAAAAATTTCCCGGGCAGGGGGGGGGGGAAAAACCAAAACCCCCTCTGGGGGGGGGGGGGGGGGAAAATTTTTACCCAAGGGGGGGGGGGAAATTCAACCATTGGGGGGGGGGGGCTTTCCAAATTTTTTAAAAAAAAAAAAAAAAAAACTTTTTAAAACCCCCTGGCAAAAAAATGCTTTAGGAAGGCAAGAGAGTAAATCGGGCTGATAAAACCCAAAAAAATACTTTTTTTTTCAGTTTTAACCCACCAGGCTGCGGGTTTGGAGGGGGTGAAGGAGCCGTACAGGGAAATGAGCGTTTTTCCACCAAACAAAAGCATGGTTTTTAAGGAAAAGGGAAATTAAGGGGTTTGGTCAAAAATTTTAATAGGGGGAAAAAAAAACATAAAACCCAAAATTGGGGGGAGTCTTCAATCACCTCCACCTTTTCAATCTCTGGGCAGAACAAGGAAAACAAAATACAACCCAGGTCATAGAGAAATATTGTAAAGAAGAAGTGCTGCAATTATGGTATGACATCCACTGACCGTGGTCTCCACATCATCAAGGGTGTGTAGAATAAACTGCATAAATGTAAGACCGCTGAAAGCCTCTAGCACACAGTGGTTTTTTATAAAAAATCTCCGAAAAATTTTTGGCACCCAAGAAATACACATTTTGAGTAACTTTAAATTTATGACCTCTTCCTACTTTGGGAACCGTCAACAGCATGAGCCCGGAAGGAAAAAACTCCCCGGACTTTAAACCCAAATTTTTAACCTTTTTGGGTTTAAATTTTTGTAAAAAAATTCACTTTGGGAAAAAAAAAAAACCCAATTTAAAAAAATAACTTTTATTTGTTTATACAATAAAAGAGTCCCCTTCCAAAAAGGGGGAGGACCCCCCACAAAAACACCAAAATTTGTTTTCCCAAGAGGGGGAGAGTTTTGCATTTCCCTTTAAAATCTAGAATCCAATAAAGTAAAAAACGACCCCAAAGGGTAAAATCGCCCCCTTCGGGGGAGTAGTCGTCCCAACAGGAGGGGGCCCCACCTATTGAGAGCGCCCCTAGGCGACACCCCCATTGAAGCAATTTCCCAAAAGGATATCACAAGACCTCCCATATGTGCAAAAGACCTCTAGGAAAAGACAAAATTTTATCCCATAAAACACTCTTTTAGTCAAAACACAAAAAAAAAAAAAAAAAACGTTCTGTTGTGTCATTGATTCAAAAAACCCTTTTTGATTTGTTTTAAGAAACCCCACGCGGGTTTTTCCCCCAAAAAAGATCATATAGGGGGTTCCCTCAGGGGTAACAAAAGGGAAAATTTTTGCCACAAGACTAAAAACACAGCATACATAACTAATGGATAAAAATACTTACAATGATTTTCCTTTTGGTTGGGAATGCCGTCAAGATAATCCAAATTTTGAAAGGCCTCTTTTAATGTATATCAAGTAAAAAGTTTTTTTTTTAATTGGGTTTTTTTTTCTTTACTTTGAATTTTTTCTAAAAAATTTAACCCAAATAGGTTTAAAAATTTGATTTATGTCCCGTGAGTTTTTTTTTTGAGGAAAGGCTTTCTAAGTGAAACCCGATACAACAAAAAAAGGTAATTGAAGCTCAAAAGGGGGTTTTCTGACTGAAAATTGATAAAACTGAGTATATTAGTTTTAAAAACACTACTTAAAAGAAATTTTTTTACGGTAAAAATCTATAAAATTTTGTACTGGGTAAAAGCCGTATATCTATTGTTTATGACAAAGGGGATTTTTTAAACCCTAAATTTCAAAATCCAATAAAATATCCTATCTTTTTAATTATGTATTTTAGCTAGCCGTTTTATCTATTGTTTATGACAAAGGTGATTCAAACCCTAATTTTTTATATCTAAATAATATCCTAAAGGGGATGAAGTTTTCCCTTTGGGGATTGTTTCCATGTTGGCTATAGGGGGCAGGGTTTCCACCCCAAAACCTCTAATTTTTTTTCTTTGATTATCGGGTAAAGAAACCTCAAATGGCGATACTTCATGCTTCCCTTTTTTAGGGGGGCAAAGGGGGCAAGGGAGGACCCTCCCCAAATGGGCAAACAGAAAAACATCATGAATCTGTACTTATTGGGTTATCTTGGCGGGATTTTCCACCATTAAGGATATCAAAAGGGTAATATTTTTATCCTTAGTCCCAAAGTAGCCCGTGATTTTAGTCTTTGTGGCAAATGTTCTTTTTTTACCCCGATGAACCCATTGGAAACTAAATTTTTGGGGGGAAAGCGGGGTCCTTGGAAAAAAATCACACGGGTTTTTGGAAAAACAATGGGCCAAAAACTTTAAAATTTTTTTTTTTTTTGGGTTTTTTTTTGGGCTTTTGACTAAAAAAAAATGATTTTTTTGTGGGTAGGGAAATTTTCTCTCCTAGAGTGTCCCATAAACACATATGGGGGTCTTTCTTTAAAATCCCTTTTTTTGAAAAGCTTTCAATGGGGGTGTCCCGACCTAGGGGGGCACTCCCCAATAGGGGGGGGGCCCCTCCTGTTGGTGCACTACTCCCCCCGAAGGGGGGGATTTTCACGCCTTGGGGTCCATTTCTACTTTTAAAAATTTTTACTAATTTTAAAGGGGGCACAAACTCCACCCCCAAAGGGGAACCCAAATTTTTTAAAAAATTTCGTGGGTTCCCCAAATTTTTTGGGGCACCAAAGTATATCAACTTAAAAGCTCCCTAAAAGGGGACCCCTTTTTTGACTTAACTTTTTTTTAAAGGCTCAATAAAGGCTCCCACCTTTAAACCCCCAACCCTTGAAAATATTCCCTTTTTTGTCTGGTTTTTAAGGTTTGTATGATAGAATTGGCTCCCCAAAAGGTTAATAATTCCCAAAAGGCTGAGGACGCCCAAACCAATTTAAAAAAAAGAGCGAACAAAAATGCTTTTTTTAATTTCACAAGGGTTTTGGGCTGACATAAAAACAGGGGGCAACTCACCACCAAAAAAGAACCCCGGGGGGACCAGAAATGTGTCTCAAACAAGAATTCGGTGAACCCAACTGCATTTGGGGCTCCAAAGCAGACGGATGGACACTGCACCTGTGCTAACGAGGTTTCATCGTCAGAAAAGGCTTCAATTTTCACAGCAGTATCAGAATTGGATCTCTGCTGATTGGCAAAGAGTTGCCTTCTCTGATGAGACACATTTTCTGCTTTATTGAATAGATGGACGTTGGTGTGTCAGGTGAGAAACATCAGAGTATAAACACCCTGCAACCATTGCTGGAAGAACACAAGCTGGTGGTGCCACTGTTATGATCTGGGGAATGTTTTTGTGGCATTCTCTGGATAACCGCCAATAAAAATAGGGCCAATAA
Source organism: Phyllomedusa bahiana (assembly GCA_025379985.1). NCBI lineage: Eukaryota > Metazoa > Chordata > Amphibia > Anura > Hylidae > Phyllomedusa > Phyllomedusa bahiana. Next base: position 15,117 of record JAODAL010000851.1, on the reverse strand, counting down.
ATCAACAAAAAGGGAAGTGGTATATGACCTACAGCGGCAAACACAAAAACACAAATAAAAATTACAAAATCTATTTTAACAAACAAATATAACAATACACAAAAGCAAATAAAAAGACGGTGCTGGATAATTGAAGAATAACTGCTGGAAAGTAAGCCCCAATGTAAGTAAATACGCAATCTTATAATGTTAGTACAAACAATACATTAATATGTAAAGCAAATACAATTACCCCCACATTGTGTAAGTAAAGCAAGTAAGCATAAATTCCAACTAACAAATAAAGGAACAAAAATTATATAGCATTACATAATGTGTGAATACAGACCAGCAGCACAAGGGTACGCCCAACGCACGTTTCGCTGAAGCTTCAGTATCCATGTGGCAGACACTCTCAACCGATTTGGGTATAAATACATCCTTGCAGATCACATTTACCCATAGATGCTGATATTGGTTTGAACAGCATGGCTAAGACTTCCAAGCATTACCATGGCCCCTAATTCTTCAGACTTGAACCCAAATAAGCATCTGTTGCAGAACCTCCATCATTGTGTTTTCTCTATGGATCCTGACCTCTCGCGCCTTACAGCAGCTGTGGGATGCAGTCAGCATGGTTCTAGATACCTCTAACAACCTAACAAGAATTTATTGAGTCACTCCCAGCCGGTATAGTTGCTGTCCGTGTTGCACACGATGGTTAATCTAGATATTAGATAGCATACAGCAGCACGTTGATTGCCTATGGCTCCATAGTAAGAAACTTTAGGAAGTCCAAAGACTTCTGCCTCATATAAATATACAACTATAGTCAAGGGTGCATCTTAAAAGGAGCCTTTATACTGGCCAGTTGTTGGAGGGTTTCTCTTATTGTTGGTAACACATCCCCTGTTTCTGCATAACCTGCAGACAATTTGTACTGCAGTATAAGGTGGGGTCACCTTCAGGATTTGTAGAGGATTTTGGCCAATTGCATAGTTTAGCGAACTCTAGATAATATTTGAATACATTACAGCCCCATAAAACTCAAGAGATTTTGTTTTCTATGGAACATATTTGCATTATTGATATTTCATAGAAATGGAAAAGTGTTCTGCTCTAATACCATATTGTACTTTATTATGGGTATACTTAGATAATGAAACAGCAATTTTATGCCAAGAAGTTCCTTTGATGCTGTTTATTTTTTTTTGTACACTTGAATTTTTTTGGAGACTGGCACCCTGGTGCTCATGACCATAACTAGACTGCACCTCAGTGTTGACTCTTTACATTCTTCAACTCATTTACTAACATCCAAATGTCCCTCCTTTTCCACTAGTCCCCAGGAATCGCATTTATTAAACATGCTCCCCATTTCCGTACAGATCTATCTAACTCACCTGGTAAGACCATACCAAAACTCTGCTTCATATTTTGCGGGCAAACCTTGCCACATGTACGAAAAGGGCCCTAGGTGTAACCAACCAAGAAACCCAAAATCAAAATTTTCCCTTTTAAATTTCATATAGTGCTCTGAAAAAAAAAGGGGAGCTTGATTGGTTGTTATGGGCAAAAAAGACTTAGACCGGACAGTTTTATACATACCCCCCTTAAAAATTTTTTTTCCCGATTTACTTCGATTAAATGAGGGGAGTGGGTTGAAAACTGCATCACTTCAAATTTTGTAGATTTAATTAAATAAGAGCGGCTAAAGAGGCGGAAAAGGGCCTGATTTTCCCTTAAAAAAAAAATTTTTATTATATAGCGCCAACTTTTTTTTGCGCATTTTAAAATGTAAGTAAATTTAACAGACAAAAGACAGACTTTACACAGAAACTATTTTACAGGGAAACAAGGTTTTAGGGCCCCTGTCGCAAAGTTAAATCAAAGGGGGTGCCTGGGGAAAAAAGGGGGGAGAAGTGCTAAATTTACAATGGCCCACCATGCAAAAATATGGGGGTTACAAAAAAATTTGTGACCTGCCACCGGACTTACATTAGAACAAAAAAGGCCTTGATCCCCTTATGTAGGATGACAAATGTGGTGATAGAAGGGGGGGGTTAACTTTTAGGGTTTTTTGGGTGGGCCTGCCAAAGAAGTTTTTTTCAAATCTTAAAACTGCGAGCGGGGTTTGTGTGAGGACTGGAGGAGTTCCAGAGAAGGGGGCAGCACTCAAAATCTTGAAAGGGCAGGGGAGGTTGGGATGTGTACTGAGTTACCGTACGAGCGGAGAGAGGGGGCAGGTGGTGAAGAGATGAGGAAGATTAGGGGGGTGCAGCACTGTGGGGAGCTTTATGGGAGATGTTTATTTATGCTGTATTCTGACTGGAGGGCAACCATGAAATGACTAACACATAAGGCATCATATAGGGCAAGAAAAGACAAGCCTGGTGCGCTTTCAGATAGATTGGAGGGGGAGAGTTTACGGGGGGAACCCGTAAGAAAGGATTACATAGTCAAACGAATAATAAAAAAACAAAGAGTTTGAGTTTTTTTCCACATGAAAAAAGGACTTTCTGGAGTTTTTTCTTGAGGTGCAATGACAGGACGGAAGGGTTGGTATATGGGTGAAGGTCAGATCAAGTCTAGAAAAACCCAAGAATCGGCCTGCTGCCTAGTGTTTGGTATGCCAAAACCCACAGAGAAAAAGCAGATGGGGGTTGGTACCCGAGGGGGGAAAAACAAGAAGTTCTTTTTTGGTGATTTTTATTTGGAGATAGAGAGGGGAAAATTTGCAAGACAGGGGACAGACTTCACGGTGTTTGTACAGGGCAGGGTAGGCTCGGGAAGAGGTTATAAAAGTGTCCCACGAGAGGTGGTACTAAAACCAAAAATCTACGATTTTTTGGCCAAGGGGCTTATAATTGAGAAAAAGGTAAGAACTACCCCTGGGGGCCCCCTAGGGAAAGGGGGAGGGGAAAGGGAAAGTAAACCTGCAAATAACAGAAAGCGGTCAGAGGTAAAGAGAACCAAGCGAGAGCAGTTTGGAGCCAATGGTGCTAGCATGCTGAGGAAAGATGGTATCAACATGTCAAATTGCAGAGAGACCCCGAAAAAACCCAAAAACGATATTTGCCCTGAATTTAGCATGTGGGATCGTTAGGATTTTAACTAACAGTTTCTGGGAGTTAAAAGGGGAAAACCTTTTGTAAGATCCAAAGAGTTAGCAGGGGAATAGGGGTTTAACGAGAGTAACCGGCGTTCCGGGAGTTAAAAAAAGGAAGGGAGAGGGGTATTTTGGCAGCCAGGAGGGGTCCAGAGGTTTTTTTTTAGTGGGAGTTATAGAGCCTTTTTAAAGGGAGGAGGGGAAGACCCCAGGGGAGAGAGAGGGGTTACATTTTGCGTAAGGTGAAGGGATACTGGAAAATAGGGGAGAAGGTAGGGGGGAATGGGGCCGTAGAGGGGTGGGGGGGGCGAGCAGACAAAAAACGGATAACTTCTTCTTCTTCGGGGGTCAAGACTGAAACACACTAGAGGAGGGGGGGGGACGGGATGGGTTCTGTTGGGGTTTGTAGGGAATGTTATCCCGGGGATACTTAAAATTTGTCTTTGAAGGAGGGGCCAGTCCTCAGCACAGAGGCAGAGACCGGGCCTAGCTTTAGGCCCTGAAAAGGGGGGAGGTGTCAAACAGGTTTTTTGGGGTTGTGCGTAAAGGGTTGAGATGAGGGAGGTGAAATATTTTTTTGGCGCTGTGAAGGGGAGGTATAAATCCTGACATAATTTGTAGTGAGAAAGTCGCAGGGACTTCGACTTTCTCCCAGACCTCGCACACCTGGGGCATCGTTGCAGGGAACCCAGTCAGGTGGGCCAAGGGCCCGGGTCGACTCTGGGGTCGGTTTGTGGGGCCCAAAATGTCCCGGGGTTTTTTGAAGTTTCTGTAGTTTGACACCATCAGGGCAGGAGAGGGGGGGATTGGGGCATGAGGGACTGTATGGGGTTCTTAGTTTCCTGGGGGTTAAGGAGCAATTTTTGAATGGGTAAGGGGAGGGTTCCAGAAAGCTGAGAATTGTAGTAAAAAGATAAGGTTAGTCAGAGAGAGCATAAGAATTGGGAGTTAGAAATTGATGGGAAACACAAAGACCAGATCAAAAGGGTTCCCATCCTTGGGGGGGAGAGTCAAAACTGCAAGACCAAAGAAGAGGCAGTGAAAAAAACTAAAAGGGAGAAGGAGAAAGGGGGGGCATCAATGGGGGGTTGAAACACCCCTAGAGAGTGGGGATTCAAAAAAAGGAAAAAGGGAAGCCCGGACGAAAATTTTCCAAAAAATTGGGGGGGTAGCCGGGGGGGGGGGTTTTCCACTGGACTGATGGAAAAAGCCCAAAAAGTCTAATGGGGGGACTTAAAAAAAGGGGAAAGTGGGGAGGGTGCGAGGAATGATGAAGTGCAGGGGGAGAGAGAAGTATGCCGACTCCTCCACCCGCCTGGGTTCTCGGGTCTGGGGGGTGGGAAGTGTAGGCCGCCATAGGGGAAAGCGGGAAGGGAAAGGGGTGTCAAGTGCTGGAGCCATGTTTCTGTGAGGCAGCAGGTTTGAGGGAGTTGGAGAGAAACAGGTCAGAACAGCAGTGATTTGTTGCCAACGATCGGGCATTCCACAGGGCCAACATTTAAAAGGGCAGGGAAAGACGTACAGCGAATAGCGACCCAGGTTAGCAGGGTTTCTATGGAAGGAGGAGGAAGGGGATAGCAGTAAAGGAAGGAGGGCCGGGGTTAGGAGAGATGTCACCTGCAGCGAGAAGCAGGAGAATGAAAAGTGACAGCAGATGGTTAAGTGATGAGTATGAGCGTGCACTCTAAGTGTGCACTCTCATATTCAGTCACACTTTAATTTGTAAATAATTTCTTCGTTTACAGTATTTAGCCATTCTATCCGTATATTTTTGCATTTCGTTCTCCATATTTGCAATAATACAAGGGTAAAAAAAAAACTTTAAAGCAGACCGGTGGTGTCCATATGACTCAATGCTTTATGGTCTGTAGCTCCTTGGGCTCAGATGAATGTGTACAGACTTCTGCTACTTTTCGGGGTCCACCCCCTTTCTCAAGTGGGCGCAGTAGACTGTCTGCTTTCATTTTATTATGGATACGACATCAGGTTATTTAAAAACAGGTAAGTATATTATCTCGCACATTTATTATGTCATTTGGAGGGTGAAAATCTGCAACTAGAGCTGTGATTCGGCTTCAAGTAGGGCCAGTTTGCCAGTAAAATTCAGGTCAGGCCGAACTAAAGCACATATCAGGCCTTCCAAAATCTGAAGCCCAGCACAACTTCCTATGTGGACTTTCCCTGTGCAAATATGAAATGAAAATCTGCAGTGTTTTTTATCTTGTGTGAATTTACCCATAAGTACTGTTGCACTTTATATTTATGTCAAAGTCAAATTTGACCCAAATCCAAGTGCTTCAATTTTTCATAAATGAATTTTTGGCGACAGTTGCCATAAAAATCGACCATAACCCTAATGCAAACATTTAGGGTTGTTTAAGGCGTTCTATGGGTAATGCTGCCATTGCAGTTTATCTTCCGGTCCAACATCACTTCCTACTAAATCAACAGAGGCCTACTGTTCTCGTAACCAGAAATGATGTCAGATATTGCATCTGACATCACTTCTGGTTACAATAACATTGGGCTTACAGTGGTGTGAAAAAGTATTTGCCCCCTGCCTGATTTCTTAATCTTTTGGATGTTTGTCCCACTTATATGTTTCAGATCACCAAACAAATTAAATATTAGACAAACAGAAGACAAGTAAACACAAAACGCAGTTTTTTAAATGAAGGTCTTTATTATTAAGGGAAAAAGTAATCAAAACCTACAGGGCCCTGTGTGAAAAAGTTATTGCCCCCTAAACCTAATAACTGGTTGGGCCACTCTTAGCAGCAACAACTACAATCAAGCATTTGCGATAACCGCCAATGTGTCTTTTACAACGCTCTGGAGGAATTTTGTTCACTCATCTTTGCAGAGTTGTTGTAATTCACCCACATTGGAGGGTTTCCAAATATGAACCGTTATTTTAAGGTCATGCCACAGCAATTCTTCCAGGTCCTCAAGCAGCAAAAAAACCCCAGGCCATCACATTACCACCACCTTGTTGTACTGTTGGTAGGATGTTCAGTTTCTGAAATGCTGTGTTGCTTCTATGTCAGATGTAATGGGACTTACACCTTCCAAAAAGTTTAACTTTTGTCTTGTCAGTCCACAGAATCTTCTCCCAAAAGTCTTGGGGATCAAGAGGTTTTCTGGCAAAATGGAGACGAGCCTTTATGTTCTTTTTGCTCACCAGTGATTTTCGTCTTGGATCTCTGCCATGCGTCCATTTTTGCACTGTCTCTCTCTTATGGTGGAGTCATGAACACTGATTTACTGATTAACCGAGGCAAGAGAGGCCTGCACTTCTTTGGATGTTGTTGTGGGGTGTTTTGGATAAGTCTTTGCTGCACTTTTGGGGTAATTTTGGACGGTTGGTCACTCCTGGGAACGGTCACCACAGTTCCATGTTTTCTCCATTTATAGATAATATATCTCACTGTGGTTCTCTTGAATCCCAAAGCTTTAGAGATGGATTTATAACCTTTTCCAGCTGATAGTCTCAATTACTTTTTCTCATTTGTTTCAAAAATTTTCTTTGGCTCCCCCCATAAGTCTAGCTTCTGAGGCTTTTGGCCTACTTCAATTTTCGGCAGTCCTATTTAAATGTTCTTGTTTGAAAAGGTGGGGAAAAAATCAAGCCGGGGTGAGCTTGGGAAATTAAAAAACCCCCCCAAAGATGTGAGAAAACACATTTAAATTTATGTTTTAAGTGGAGGGAGGGAGGGAATTGCTTTTCACACAGGGCCTTGTAGAGTTTGACTTCTTTTTTCCTTACTAATAGAGACCTTCATTTAAAAACTGCATTTTATATTTACTTGTGTTATGTTTGTCCAATATTTAAATTTGTTTGGGTGATCTAAAACTTTTAAGTGTGACAAACACCCAAAAGAAAAGAAAATCAAAAAGGGGGGGCAAATACTTTTCCCACCATGAAAAGTTGAAGTAACATAAAATGATGTTGGACTTAAAAGGGGAATTGCATGGGGAAAGTTAACCCTAAAAGACTTATGTCCCGTGTCAAACCACATAGGACTAAATTCAAGTAACATACTTTTAAACCCTTAACCAAAAACGCCGAAAAGAGTTAAAAACCAAAATTTTTTTTTTATTTTTTGCCCCCTTTGTGTTTCAACTTTTTAATTTTTTTATTTCAATGACCGTTGTTTTTGGCCTCGTTTTTTTCGAGCAAGTTGTACTTAGGGGGGAAATAAATTAAGCTGACAAAATAATTGCAGTTTTTTTTTTTTACTTTAAAAATTTTTTTTTTTTTTTTCATTTTTTTTACACATTCACATTTAAACCTTAATAACTTTTTAGATTAATTACAATTATTCGGTATGGGATATCTAATATGTGTAGGGTTTTTTGTGTGTAATTTATGCACAATTATTTTGTTTTACTTTTTTTTTTATTTTATTCTTTTTTTTTCTTTTTTTTTTACACTTTTTATGGTTGTTTTTTTTTTTTTACTTCTTTTTTGATTCCCCTGAAGGGAGAACTGTTTTAAATTTTTTTTTTTTTTAAATTTTGGGAATGTATTTCATTTCATAACTAATTCATTCTAACTGTGTCTTTACACAGGCGTGATTAGGCAAACCTGCGTATGGTCACTGGCTTCAACACAACAGTCTGGGGCTACTCTAGGTCCCCAGGTGCTGGCAGCCATTCCCCAGGCTCTGTCCGGGTCCCCGGGGGGTTTCCCATCACCCGACAACAGGGAACCCTTTATTGCCTGCGGGAAAACCATCGCCCCAACAAAGGTTAAAGCCCGGGGGGGCGCGGGTTTTTCCCACTCCCCCGGGGCTTGCAAGAGTGCGAAACAGGCGTGTAGTAAAAGCCCGATCCCAGCGGAGCTGCGACGCCGGGTCACAACCTCCGGTGTTGCAGCGACCAAAAGACGCGCTGTAGAGAACACCTGCACCGGTACCCAAAAAAACGGGCGGGTTTGTTAAGGGGTTAAAGGGTTGTCTCACTATATTGATTACTTACCCCATCCTGTTTTCTTGGTTTACTTTTAATTAAGGGGGGTGTTTACTGGTTTCTACTAGACTGCAGAGAAACCAGGTCTGAGCTATAGGGCTAGTCTGCAGCCATAAAAAGAGGGCTGTAGCTATAGCGACCCGAGGATGTGCGCCCATACAAGAGGGATATCCAAATAGGAGGGCACTGTAAATGGAAAAAAATTAAAAAAATGATTTACTGTAAGATCTTTAACATAAAAAGCAATCCTTGATGAGACAACCCCTTTAAGGCAGGACCCCGGCCACTCTACAATGACTTTTAAAAACAAAGGGTAATTTGGGGGTTTCCTTCCCCTTGTGCAAAATTTCAGTTTGCAGACCTCGATCTGAAGGACGTTCCACTTGCTCCTACAGCTTCTTTTCTAGCTTTATCTTTCTTAGGACTAGTTTTGACTGGTAACCAATGCTTCCTTTTAAAACCCCAAACCTTACCCCTGTAAAAATTTGGCCTATTTCAGGCATAAATTACATTTTGCACAGCCCCCAATGTTTGGGGGCTTATAAAAATAGTTTTTCTAACCATGACACAAAACCCCCTGCCTTCGGATTTGAAACGTCCTTTTAAAAATAAGTAGCTGTGAATGAAGCCTTGTAAGAGGAAGCTGAACAGAAGGACAAGGAATGTCAGAAAATCTCTCCATGTACTTCCACTTAGTAATGCATTTGGCATTGTGCTGGAGGTGTAGGAATGTATTTTATTGTCAATTACAAATTTAAAGAAAGGGATGGATCGGAAAAGAAAGGTCCTGACTGTTCTCTCTCAGATCCATGCCATTTACAAGCCCGCTTTTAAGAAAATAGAATGGGATTTCACAAATTCTCACAAATATTTGGTTACTATGGAAACATTAAACTCTGTATATACAAAACTGTCCTGTGTTACCAGACATCTTACAGCCGAGGATAACTTATATTTCATTCACAAGCTGCACGAACGCCGCCATCATCTTAACCTCATCCTAATACATTAATGTTATGTAACACAGCGAGGAGACACAGCTTCAAGATATATTCATATCAGCGTCTACACAAAGGGCCACATGTATGAAAACTGTCTAGGTCTAAAACTCTTTTTGTTGCCCATAGCAACCAATCAGAACTCATAGCAACCAATCAGAGCTTCCCTTTCACTTCCTATAGTGCTCTAAAAAATGAGAGGATCGCTCTGATTGGTTGCTATGGGCAACAAAGTGAGTTTTAGACCTAGAAAGTTTTCATACATGTGGCCTAATATGTCTACATTTGTTAAAAAAGACAAGGTCTCACCATTGTATTCATCCTATTATGTCACAAGTTGCAAGGTATATTGATTTCTGTAGAAACCTAAGTAGGAGAAGCTAGCTACTACCCCCCCCCCCCCTTTAATGATGTCCTAAAAAACACCGTAACTTTAAAGTCTCTATATTATGGTGATAGTTCAGGAGTCTGTTTAATATCATTAATAGACTCCAAAACATTTGGTTGCTGAATCCAGATCCTGTTTCATACCATATCTAACATAGATTTTTTTTAAAGGGGTTTTGCCACAAAGTAATATTGATGTGGAAGCTTGCAAATTAAATAATAAACATTTTCACCATTCATTATTATTAAAAATTCTGCACCGTTTTTGTTTCAGCTGCTCCTTTAGAGATCCATTGTTTACAGCTTGTCTCCAGGGGATACGACCAGGGCTGTGAGCTCCTCAGTCCTGTTCGCACATGCTCAGACATCACCTCTCTTCTCAGGTAGCTACTGAGTGTTCAAACCCCGGGTGCTGTCCTTAGTTCGGTGCAAATAAAAAAAGAAACCTCAATGAGGTACATGCATTGATAAAGAGGGAAAAAAAAATCCACAGGTTAAGTTCCTGCAGGGATTTAAACCAAGGACCCTTGTGCTGTAAAGCAAAATTGTTACCTCTGAGCTACATTGTAGCTATTAACAATTCTATACATAATCAGACCTTTCTTTACTAGAGAGAGAAAAAGGCCTGGTGATGCATCCTGCTGGGTCACATGATATGCAATTCAAACAAATTACACACGCCTCCTTCTGAGCACACAGAGCTGAAAGAGCTGGATGCAGAAGATATGAAATTAGATTGTGGCAAAACCCCTTTAATAAAGATCTAAGACTCATAGGCCGACATGTATGAATGTTAGCACTGACCAGGCCAGTTCTAAATAGCTTTTACCACTTCCTGGCGGAGGGTCATAATGATATGGCTCTAATTTATTTTACTCCTCGCCTTCTGAAAGCCATAGCTTTTGTTATTTTTCCACCTACATAGATGTACGATGGCTTTTATTTTGCAGGACAAGATGTCCTTTATATCACCATAGCATATAGTAGGAAATGGCAAACAAATTCTAAGTGGGGCAAAATGTGAAAAAAACGTACTTGCGCCATGTTTGCGAATGTTTTGTTTTTACAGCGTTCATTCTTCAGTAAAAATGATGTGTTATCTGTATTCTACAGGTTGATATGCATCCGGCAACACCAAACATGTAGGGTTTTCGTTATGTTTTGGTACCGTAAAAAAATTCAAACATTTTTTATATTTGAAATTTGTGGCACGGCGCCATTTTGTGCGACCAATAACTTTTTTGTACTAACACCTACGGACGTCAGTGAGGGGGCATTTTTTGTAGCCTGAAATGTACTTTTTATTGCTAGCAGTTTGGAATGCATATGACTTTTTTGATCAATTTTATTCCAATTGTTATGGGACGTAAATTGACCAAAAAACTGCAATTTTGGTATTTTGAATTTTTTTTTCTTCTATGGTGTTCAGCTTACGGTATAAATAATGTTATATGTTAATGGATTGAATTTTTTTGGACACAACGATACCAAATATGTGTAACTTTCTTATACACCTCCCCAGGTCCAGATCCATGTTACCGGTTCTTTGTCGGAACCAGTGGTGGTGCGGAATGGAACCAGGCAGGGGTGCCCCCTCTCACTGATCTTGTACATACTCGCCATGCAGCACTTACTCCAGGCTATTTGTAATGACCCACTTATACAGGAGGTCCAGACTGGTCGGATGCAAGTAAAATATTCTGCCTTCGCAGACGACTTACTCCTGTACCTGACTAAACCAGGTAACTCACTTCCTGCTGTCATTAGAGCCTTGGAGGAATACAGCAGGCTAAGCAATCACAAAATCAACATAACAAAAAGCATCGCTATGGGCCTAAACATTCCTGACCAAGAATTGGACTACATTCAGTCCTCCTACCCGTTCACCTGGACCAAGACATCCTTTCCATACCTGGGTGTAAAAATTCCTGCTGACCCTGATAAGATTTTTGATCACAACTTTGCCCCACTAATCCGCAAAATATTCCAGGACATACTGAATGGGATGGTAGTTTCTGATGGCAGATAACATATGAAGATGAACTCTTGCTGTTCCTATACTTTTCAGCGTACCTATCCTGCTACCCAAAACATTTTTCATGTCACTGCGACAATTGGTCAACCGCTTTGTATGGGCACAGAAGCACCCTAGAATAGCTCAGTCCACCTTGACACGTTCTAAACTAGAAGGCGGATTGTCCCTCCCCGACTTCCATGCCTATTACTTAGCGTCTGTAGCAGTCCAAATACTGGATAGCTTCCGTAATACAAAGACTAAACTGTGGACTTGAATCTCAGATTTATAAGTAGCGGGTCTCCCCTACCTACACCCTGCACTGCTTCCGAAGAGATTGCTCCAAGGAATCCCCCTGGTGACACAAATGTCAATTTGGGTGTGTAGGACTTATGGCTCTAAGATGCACCTCATAAATCCGGGAGGTCCTTGCTTACCACTGATAAACAACCCTTGGCTCCCTGACTCCTTGAGGCTGCCTCTTTTTCGCCTCCTGGGAGGAGAAGCTGCTCAGTCGGTTTTAGCTGGTGTGAGTACCGCGAGCTCCTTAAAGAGTTATGAATACCAGGTGGGGGATCCGACTGCTGCACTGTTTTCGAGATTCCAATACTACCAGCTTCGGAGCTTATACTCCAGGTGTCAGTCGGCCCTTGATATTCAGAGGCCAGCTACGCCATTTGAACTGTGGTGCCTGGGGCATTACTCGGAAAGACGAGCCCTCTTAGGTCTCTATAAAATGCTCACTGACTACCCTAGACCGGATAGACTTTCTTTCCAAAGGAGTTGGGAGCAGGAGTTGGGGGTTTCGCTCTCGGAGAAGGAATGGAGCAGGGCCTTTACTTTAACACAAATATCATCCATATCCACAAAAGCACAAGAATTAAATTATAAAATTCTGATGAGGAGGTACAGAGTCCCGGCCCTGCTGCACACCCTTTATCCGACGATTCCAAACCTTTGTTGGCGCTGTGGACTGGGCAGAGGAACAATGACCCATATTTGGTGGAACTGTCCCATTATCGAGCCTTTCTGGTTGAAGGTTATTGATGCAATTCGAGATATCACAGGAGTACGTCTCCAACCTAATCCAGCACATTTTCTTCTTTTCACTCTTCCTCTCCCAACCTCGACGTTGAAAAACCACCTCCAGTGATTCCACAGTTATGGCGTTCCAACTCCAGCCCCTCTATTTCGGACTGGCTTAAGGAAGCCAACACGATACAGAGAAGGGAAGAATTCAGGGCAGACTCCCCCGATCGGTACAAAAAGTACCTCCAAACATGGGAAGACTGGATAGCCTTCTGCAGGTCGGATCAATACCGCCTTCTCTCCTAACAATAGGTACAAGCCTACCTTTTATACGCCGTGCAACGACTGAACCGACCGCAGGTTTTATGTTGATACTGTAATGTTTGCTATTGTATATTTTTCTGTTATACCCTCTTTGGCAAGAATCGGAAGCAGATCTATTTCGATATTGAGCAACGCTGTAATACTGTCTTTCTTATGCCACGCGACCTTCTAACATGAGGCAACATTTCCATCTTGGAAACACCTCCACCTCAGGAGCATCTTGACTCCCTGTGTGGCGACCTCTTCCACTTTTTTATTTTATTTTATTTTTTTTATTGTTATATTTTATTTTATTGCATAAACATTTTCACATCAGGCGCGATTGCTCATCTTGCTCTTGCATGATCATTACATATTGTTTGACATGACCTTAAATGTAGCATACAACTCATTGTTCAAAAGACTGTATAATGACTTTGATTCTATGTGCCATTGTTCAACCCTTCTCTTGTTCAATAAAGCTTGTTTTTGAATACGGAAAAAAAATGTGTAATTTTTTTATTTTATTTTTTTTATTTGTAAAATGATGAAAGAGGGGTGATTTGAACAATTAATACTTTATTGTTTTACACTTGAAAACTTTTTTTTTATTTTTTTTTACTTTAACTTTGAGTCCCCCTAGGGCGGTTTACCACTAAGGGGCGCCATCGTTTATACGGTTTAATGCATTGCATATACAATGCATGAGGGTGTACAAAGATGGCGGTTTCCCTACTTCCTGCCTGGAGCCAGAAGTGGGGAAAGTCAAAACAAGGCTTCCTGCTGCCATGTTTGTATCAGGACTCAGTGATTTCGTCACTGGCACCTTCTCATTTATTTAGATGCCATGGCCATCTTTGCCGCGGAGTCTAAGCGGTTAAACAGCTGTAACCGCCAGGTGTTAGCTGCAATTAGCCGATAACACCCGCGCTGCGATCCCGCTACTAAGCCTCTTACCAGCACTATGATGTACCCATCGTCTTTGTGGTAAGGGGGTAAAAGCAGGCGAAAGCGGGGGTTGGACCTGTTTTCTGCTGTTTATACAAAGGTGTGTTTAAAATATCCTGGCGCTAAGTCTTAGTGGCATTAAAAAAGTGAAAAGTGTCTACAATTGCCTGACATGCGCTGCGCCATGCTTACTGTTTAACAGTCACTATATTACATATCAATTGTATATTATATACATATCATAATTTATATATATATACTATATTTATGTAGTTATATAGTGATAGTACTACCATAGTTTCTATTCCCCCACCCCGTTTCTTTTATTTCTAGCCTGCTGTGGTGTGTTTGTAATCCTATACTATACTATCCTGATAATACTATAATAACAGAATTTTGTGGTAGATGCTGTATTGGTTGAATTCATTTATATTATTTAATTTAATATTAATTTTAAATTATATAATTTTATATAAATTTTATAGGATACATTTTTTGGAGGGATATTATATAATTTAAGATTTATTTTATATTTTTTAATTTTGTATAGTTTGATAATTTGCTATAAATTTGTTTGTATTATTTTAGTGGTGTAAGTTAATAAATTATATTTTTTGCCCTAATGGCAAATCCAGTTCCACTATGACAACTTTGGGCTCAGGCAAACCACTTTTAACTTGGTCTGGCTGTTCTAACATTCATAAATGTGTAGAATCATACTGTTGTGGTGCAACGCCCCCATATCTTGGGCGCATTACAAAGTGTTGCAGACGCTGCAAATGCGACAACGTTTGGAGTGCGACTGTTAATACAGCTATAGAACAGAGCTACAACAGCTTTTTTGGCTGAAAGTATACCAGAAAACTGGAGCAGCCCCATTCATACAGATTAAAGCCAAACAATAGAGTTCAGACCGATTTTCATACAAAACAACAAAAAGCAAAAACAAATATAATCTTTATGCAATAAATCACACCAATTATAACAAAAAGAACAATCCCAAACAAAGGCCACACAGTGGTGATACAAGCATGATTAATGATAAATTATCATATTGTAGATATCCTGTTCATCATAGTGCAGTGCATGGTTCAAATTCTCTTAAGTAAATAAACAGCAGGATATCATAGATTAGTTGAGCTTCTTACCCATCATCACATTTTGCCCACCAATAAGTACCACCCCAATGCGTGTTTCACGTGCTTGCTTCCTCAGGGGGTTAATAGAAAAGTTTCCATTTCTAGACTTTCCACTTAATATTTTTATTAATTAAATAAATAACAGGAACACACAATTTTCTAATATACATGTGTTAAAATTTATCTTCCTGTACCTCTTTTATAGAAATGCAGTAGTCCCATATTTGAAAAAATTTTTAG